>PYHW01009386.1:48876-101079 GCA_013186435.1 Turdus rufiventris
CGTCGGGGAAGCGCCGCCGGCTCCCGCGCTGCGCTCCCCCTCACTCCGCCGAGAGCGCACTCCTGCTGCCGCCAGCCCCAACAAAAGCCCCGCCGGGCACCGGCCGGACCTACAGGTGCGGGAACAAAGGGGCGCGGGGCTGCCCCAGCCCTCCCCCGCCCTTACCGCTGCCCGACGCCTCTCGCCCGCCCAGGTCCGCGGCCACCCGCACCCCCGGCCCCTTAAGTTTCCTGGCGGGGCGCCGCGTACCTTGTCGTCCACACAAAGCTTGTCCGGGTCCCCTCCGGGAAGTCACATCCTCTCCCGGGCGCCCAGTCCCACCGACCGCCTCCCGCCGCCTCGACAACACAGTCGGCGTCTCAAGTGTCTCATCAAAGCTTTATGAGGGGCGGGAGGGCAGCGGAGCCGGATCCCACACTCCCGCCGCTCAGCCGGAGCCTCCTGGCCCAGCCCTGCCGCCTTCTCTTCGCCGAGCGGCTTCGCCCCCCGGGCAGCGGCTGAGGCGGCCGTAGGCACCGCGCTGCCCCGCTTCGAGTCTCCGCACCGCCTCCCGGCCCCGCCACCGCCCCCGCCCCGCCCGCCCGGCCCCGCTCCGCTCCGTTCCGTTCCGTTCCGTTCCCCTCCGCTCCGCTCCGCTCCCCTGGCGCTCCCCAGCGGGGTGGAGGGGGGGGGGCGGGAAGGGGGATGTCGGTCCGCCCGCGGCGGGATATTGGTTTACTCCGCCGGGTATTAAGCAAGCCCAATCCATTTAAATATCGCTCCCGCGCTGACCTCTCCGTAGTTCGCCTATTAAGAATGCAATCAAGATAATATCAGGCATTGCTTATTAATGAGCGCCCCAGGTAACGTTACACCGGTGACTTTCTGCAGGCGCCCAGCGGGAGCTCAGTTCCAGCGGTCCCGAGGTGGCTTTGCCCAGCCCGGCACCGGGACCGAGACCGACAGCGGGGCCGCCCGTCGCGTCAGCGCCCGCCCGCGGAGATAGGGGCGAGCTCGGAGCTCGGAGATCTCGGGAGAAACGCCTCGCTGGGCTCTGCCTGGGGGTGGATTCTGTACCCCCTGACAAAAATCTGCTTTTCCATCTCCTCCTCCTCTTCCTGCACGTGCGGCAAAGACAGTAAATTATTGATAGTGGAAATTGAATGGTGGAGGCAATAATGGTATCCCCTGATTGACTAGCTCCATTTGATCTTGGTAAAGACAGAGAGATGGCACGCTCCCTGGCTGGGCTGGCTGCGGCGAGGGGGTGTGCACGCTTGTGCCACATCCCACGGCAGGAGCAAGCTGTGGGAGAACTGGCTTCACCCCCTGCCTGGCATGGGCTGTGGCAGCCTTACCTCTTTCTTTCGCTCTTCCCTTACAGGCAAAATTGGAAGCAGCTGATTTTCAGAAGAAGATATAGCACAACTCTTTTATGAATTGGCTAAACCATGTGTTTTTCTACACCTCGAAGCCTCACTGCGATCTAATTTCAATTACTGCCAAAGGCCCATTCACTCCACACCCTTGTGAAAATTTAATTATACTAGGAGAAATGTGTGCAACTCATTGCTACCCTCAGACAGTCTGATTGCCTGTGTATTTGTGCTGTGAAACACCTGCATTGATCAGTAAAGAAAATAACCCAGGTGTTTGGAATTCAAGTATACCTAAGGCCTTCCATATAAATAAGCTTTTAATATACATTAAAGGAAAGATTTCTGGTTGCTAATAACCTTTGCAGCTTTAAGAGCTTTTCAAAAAATTGTGCTTAAGTCACCATCACCATCTTTTTTGCACTTGTGTGTTTGGTTTTGCGTGTTTGAACTAAAAATATCAGTGAGCATGAAGACAGTTCCACCTCTTTTGTCTCAGTGTTTTCCAGTCCAAATCCATCCAATTTATGAGAAAGGAGACATTTTCAAAGCCTTCACTAACAGTCTGGGCCCGAGGAATCATGTCCAGCTCTCGTTGGCTGATAGATAATAACACTAATTAAGTCACTAATAACAGGTAGCTCTTCAGGCCAAGTCCTGCTCTGCTATTTCTGTGTTATTCAAATTCTGCCATTAGGGATATATCAACCATTCCTTTTCCCACTCTGATATACCAATATAACCTTATATCTCTCAGCAATAAGGCTGGGTGGGTGTTCCAGAGGTGTTTCAAACACATGATTGCAACTGGAATTTCCTAAGTTAATGTGTGCATTTTATTTATCTGTTTTAGACTTCACAATACCATCTAACTTTCCAGATACGACTGTATTAGTGTGTGTACCTGATTTCACTAAGGCAGCATGTTTTCAGCAGCCTTTTTGCACAGTCATAAAACAGCAGAGTTTCAATATTCTGTGTTTATAAGATGGTGCCTGCAAGTATTTGGATGATCTACCAGACAAGTTAAACAGTAGCAGGAGAGGTTACTTTAATCAGAGGTAATGTAATACGTTACACACTTGTTATTCCTGGAGGAGACACTCTTCTGCTAGTACACTAGACATGCAGATGAGCAACATCAAGTATCATGCTTTAGAAACACTGCTTGCTTTTTCTCAGGAGTGAAGGAGAAGGGATATACTCTGATAAAATCTCCTTGCAATCAGAACAATTTTTTTTTAAGTTTGAAAAGGAAGCATGTTGCAGCCAGACTGACAAGTCCTCACTCCGTGTTAAGTGCTTCAGCTCAGCACTGCTAAGAACATTAGAACCATTAATTCCATGCAATCATGAAATTCCCCCTTTTCTCTGCTACAAACATGCTGCCTTTTGCATTGGTGTAGAGATTTTCTTGGGGAAGAGGTGTGGTCAGAGGAACTGCTGTTTCCTGCTGGTATAATCAGCCCTTTGAATCATTACCAGCCAGTGTTTGATTACTCGAAAAATGAAAAAGTAGTGTAAATAATTACTTGTTTGGATTTTTAATGCACATGCAAGCTGGGTTCCATATCTTTCAGTCAGACTCTGACTTTCAAGAGAATTTTTATGAATGACCCCCCCCCACCCCCAAAAAATTGCGTCTTCAAGGTATTAGTTTATGAGGCAACTGATAGTCCTGACATGGGGACGCTGCTCTTCTTGGACCTCCACTCCTTTGTCCATAAGACACACTATAAATTTGGAGGTTACATAAACATCACCTTTGAGATTTGTGGGGTATATAGGATACAAAGATCAGATGTCCTGATATTTTCTTGGTAGAGCCAAAAGGAGTTCTCTCTTGTTGTGTCTGAAAAAAGATGTCTTCCAGCCTGTCTCAGGAGCAGTTGTGTTTCCCCTATTTGGATTGTACAGATGTCACAACCAAGAGGGACTTGAAAAGAAAGTCGTGCCACAATTGCATAGGGAACAAAAGGGCAGGCAGACCCATTCTGGTGGTTTCAAATAATTCAGTGTATCAAACCTCTTGGTGTTGTCATAGTATGCCCACTTTACAGCATTTACCTTGAAACCAAGTGTTTTTTCTATTCATGACAAATTAATTTTTTGCACACACAAATCATACTTTACCATTTCCCAAACAGCAACAGGGAAAGAGTATGAGTTGTCAATCAACAAAATGTTGATTTATCCCTGCAGTAATATTGCTTGCAGGAGGGTAAGGTCATTGCTTTTTGCTGAATTCAATTTAAACTGTAGCATAGGCACTAATGATGCTCTAGATACTATAAAGAAGAAAGCAGAAGCACGCACACCTGGTTTCTGTCTCAGTGGAGATTATGCATTATAGTGATTGATGTATGAGGTCCAAATTTACTGATAAACGAATTATATGATAAAGTAGTTTGTGGGGCTCTTAAATTCCCCCATTGTAGTTTTAGAAGAAGCAATAAAAAAGTCAATATTTGAAAGGAGTAACATTCTTAAAAGGTACATAATTAGACAAAAGCTAACGGGTGATTGAGTTTCCAGGCCCCCAAACTGTGTCTTTACACTCTCCATTTTATTCATGTAGTTTCTTGACCTGTTTTTGAATGAGAAAAAGGTCAAGAAACTACAATTTGGAATTCTTCTCACTTGGCTGTCAGGAAATATAAACTAATCCCTATTACAAAAAGGACAATGATATTGATGTTCTTGGGTTTTGATGCCACAGGGTTTTTCTATTAAAAATTTCAATTGGCTGAAGTAATTTCTTCTATCATTACAAGCATTTTATCTTTAATTATGTTTATTCGTGTTTCCTAGTTACCTTTATTTGCTTTTTTTTTTTCTCACATTGAAGGGATGGAAAACTCATGGAAATAAACTTTTCCAACTCAAGTAGTGCTAAAAATTGCAACTCAACTAATATACACAACCAGGGTTGCAGACATGGTGCATTTATAAGATGACTGGGCTATGAAGCAACTCTACAATGATTCAGTGGTTGCAGCACACACAAGAGAGCCCCTCATGCTCCACACTAACACCGGTGCACTAGAAAAACTTTAGCATCTTTGAGGACCAAAGCCAAATTCTGCTTAACTTTGTATTGTAAATGTTTGTATTGTAGAGGCTTTGACTGAGTGATGATGACAGCAAGATGGTGATGATCATTTCCCCAGCTTGCCCCTTACATTCAGGAGTTGGCCAAACTGTGGCCACAGCCCCTCCCAGGCATCAGTGTGTTAATGCCCTGGGGCTGGTGGTTCTTGGATCTCACAACCTCGAGATTTACATTGCGTTCAGCCTACAGAGTTGCTGTCATTCTGGTCTGCAAGCAGCTTGCTGGGTGACTAGAATAGACCCTGTGCCTTCAATACTGCATTCAAGCCTTCAATACTCAATTTCAAGCATAATTTCACCTTCAATTAACATTTTTGAGAGGCCTTATAGTCTCATTTTTAGCAGGGAAAGTATTAAGTGAAATAGCAAAGATGGGAATACAAACCCAAAGATCTTTCATTAGACATGGTTTGTAGGCTGCACGTACACAGGATGAAGCAGGAAAACCTACTCTTTGAATCATAGGCACCAAAACCACAACATTTTTCCTGAAGAAAATACTACTTAATAGCTCAGAATTGTCACCCTGCAGCTACAGCAAAAGTTATTTTAAAACTCTAACAAACAATTAAAATAATTGTTTTCTTCTCATGTCTGCTAGAAGTATGCCAGCTTTCCATCACATGGCAGGGTTTGTACTCTGAATCTTGTCCCATGCCTTCTAATCATGGATTTCAGCAAAATTTATGTGCATGAAACTGCTTCTCTGACAGAGTTCTGTGGTAGGTGCAGATTAGCCTTTTGCAAACAAGGAAATGCACATGTCTATTACACATAAAGATTTAAGCTGCTCATGAACATACTTTTCATACTTTTTGGTGAGCGCACCAATTCTGGCTTTATTCCTTGCCACCACCCATGTTGTTGTCTCTACTGGCATCAAGTGTTGTAGAAACAGAATGTGTGATATGTGGCAATTGCCACATGCAATGATGTGTACACACAGACACATACACAAAGAAAAATCCTTCCCATCCAAATCTCTAGGCTTTTCTTTTGGGGTTTTGCATGAACTCCATGCACTGCTTGGACTGTGGGACTCCTAAACCACACATGAAGTCCCTCTTTCTGTGCTGAAGGGCTGGGGGAAGCCAGGAGCATAATTCACCCTTCATTTTGACACCTGGTCCCATGGCCAGTGTCCAGCCATGCCAGGCTTGCCCCACACTGTGGGGTGCAGGGCAGCTGTTGAGGATGATGACACAGAAAAGGCGAGAATGAGGAAAAAAAAGTAAGGAGAGAATGAATCCAACCCAGCAGAAACATTAAAAATTTGGTTTGTCATTTCCTGATGCTTTGACATTCACTGAAACTGGCAATTCATCTCCCGAGTGTCTCTGCCTTACTGCTGTTGTTTTGGAGACATTAATCACCCATTACCTGAGCAAAGAGCAAAGAGGAAAGTATATGGGTTGTTCCTGAGAGTATCCAGTGTACCAGGTGTCTGGCATGTGTTGTCTGAGCCTTCCTCACTCACCCCTGACCTTCCTGCTAACAGCTCAGCCCAGGCTCCCTCACAGCAGACAGAAAGGGCATGGTACAACACCAGCAAAACTGCAGAGTCTGAGGGAGCAGCAGATGTGGGACCAGAAAAGAAAATCCCCTCTTCCCCAAAGAGGTTGTATGTGATTCCTTGGGATGCTGGAAACCTGAGTCAAGTGTGGAAAGAATAGATGGCTAGAGATGCACTCCTGGGATGAATCAGGCCATTGGAGCTCTACGATTAAAGAAGATCAGAAAACTGGTGGTGCACTTGTGGGTGAAAGGTGTTGGGATTGACTCATCTCTCCTTTCCTCTGAGTATTCAGTGGGTTTCAATTAGATGCAATATAGTGGATTATTTTTAACATTTAAAGGGATCAGATTTCAGGGGGTTTATAAACTTAGCCAGGCATCTTAGCAGAATAAGTATATGCCTTAGAAAAACCCTCCTCAGTGCATAACTTTGGAAAATTTATTTTAAGTTTGTGCTGAAATAACCAAGCCCCAAAATCCCAGGTCCAAGCCCCCATTCACAGGCCCTGTGAATGCTCTTTTGTAGTTTATTTCTATTTAAGCAACTAAAATCTCCTCTGACATCAAGCTCAAGCACTCCATTTGCAGCAGCTCAGTGATATTACCCGGAGGATGATAGGTGATAAGAGATCTAAAGCAAACAATTGGGGTGGGGAGATGGAAGATGGTGTTTGGCACCAGGGCCAGTAGCTGTTCCGGGGTGCCCACCACCCACAGGGTCCCACTCCAGCCAGGAACTGGCAGGAGGGATCCTCCTTGGGTACACAGAAATCCTTGGGAATGCAAAGCATGTGTAAACATCGAATAGTTCTTCTGGCTCTCCTGCCCTTCAGGATTTTCATATTAACATATTTTATGTTGCACTTAGATACCTGTCTTCATCTTCCCAAAGAGGTTAAGGTACTTTGGCTCCATCCCTTTTCAAAGCAGAGCCACATCAATGCTTTAAGCAAGCTAATGTGTTTAAAGATAATTTTAGGAATTTTGTTTTCTTTAAATAACATATTGAACTATTTCACCTAAGAAACAAAACATAAGAGTTCCAAACATTTTCTGTGTTAACCACCCAAAGCATTAAAGAAAGAAGTATCTGTGAAACAGTAAATATTTTTGTTAATTGCAAACTAAAATTATCAGCACAGCAATAAATATTAAAGAGTCCTGAAAATGAAACTCAGACTCCATTAGGTTCTTGTCCTCCAGTTACTGTGACTTATGGCTCAAGAAACAAGAAACTGGATTAGTCACAATAAAGTAAAAATTTCCTTTGACTAAAACATTTCCTTTGTATGGTGTAATTTCTGTTTATTGAATACTTGGGATTGTTAATCCTTCAGTAATTTAATGACTGGAAGCACATTGAGTGTAAATGTTACTACATTCCACTTTGGAGATTAATAGGCAGCCATGTCTGTCCAGGAGTTTTCATTTGTGCAAATAAAAGGTATGGTCTGTTCATCCATGGAGTGAACAGGGGCATGTGAGCACTGACAGCAGCAAGAGTCACTAGTGGGTTATGTGCTCACCCATTCCTCAGGGCGTGCTAATAAACAAAAGATGTCCACAAAGAAGGTGCAGTCCTCACTTCCTCTTTCTTTCCACTGTAACACCCAGCTCCAAAGAGTGGGAATTGCACAGGGGCCATTATTACTCTACATTGGCCAGATGAAATTATTTCATTGACTTGCTCAGCAGAATTTCTTTAAATA
The DNA here is from genome assembly GCA_013186435.1 of Turdus rufiventris. Classification (NCBI taxonomy): domain Eukaryota; kingdom Metazoa; phylum Chordata; class Aves; order Passeriformes; family Turdidae; genus Turdus; species Turdus rufiventris. Next base: position 56,567 of record PYHW01009386.1, read on the forward strand.
GTAACTAGTGCCAGTACAGCTGTTTTTTTGGTACTACTATTAAAATATTATTTTCCTCCTCACTAGTACAGTATGGGGGTTGTTGGATACATAGCTGGTTCTCTCTCTACAGCATGTGATGTGCTCAGACTATCATTTATAGATGCAGAGAAATGGGAATGAAACACAGGATGGATGTATGACTACTCGGGAATTCACAAATCCTGAAATATTGATCCAGAAAATCAATACAAATTTTAAGCTATTTTAAAATAACTTTCCTCACATTCTACACCATTTCTCAAATGGGAAAACATTGATTTCTTTGTCGCAGCCTGCACAAGGTCAGGGTGGCTTTTGAGGGGTAAGGGGTTGTTGGGCCGGGTGCATCCAGCAGTGGAGACATGGCCACCACCACAAAACCCATTTGAACATAATCTTAATCAGGAGGAAAGCAATCCTGCATTTTGATCCTCAAAGCCCCTGTATCTTTAGGGCTGGATATGACTCAGAGAACACTCAAGTAAAGTCTACCCCTGGCTTTGGCAAGATATTTAGTGGGGCTTTGGTGGTTCAGGACTTGTGCCATTAGACTATGAATTCATAAACAACATAATATACATTTATTTTCTGGATAATGTTTATTTTTCATGTGGTTAATACATCTGAAACATAAATGCTTACAAGGGAGAATTTTAAACACCTCTTTGTATTTCATTAGTTGGCTGTTTAATCTGCTATAATTTATTGCAAATTGCAGTTGTACTATATGGCCTCATGGTGCCTTTACTTATTTGAACATAAACACCACAGAAGTCAGCAGGAATGAAAAGTTTTAAAATCAGATGGGAGCCAAATGCTAGATTTTTAGCAAGCACTTTGCACCAAGGCATGAAACCCCTTATTTTAGACTTTTGTTACATTTCTGTTTGATGCTTTACCCTGCTACGTGCTCTGAGCAGAATAATTTTCCCTTACAGGCATGTTAGCTTCTTCCCCTTTGGTTTCTTAATTTGGGTTATATCCCGTAATATAAAAAATATACTGAGATATTGCACCTAGAGCACATTGAAGAGACCTAAAGAGCTCTTCTGTGAAGGGAATTAAGATCAAAAAGAATGTGGAATTTAAATATTCAACATTTCTTCTTGGATATGAAACAGAAAAATTGTTTTGATGCAAAAGTTCTTGTGACAGAATACGTTACTTAGACTCTGAGACCATATTAGGATAAAATGTCTTTTTTTTTTGTATAGGAATTGCACTCCTTCATAAGGAAATTATGACATTTTATCTATTGCCTCTTACTACAAATGTTTAAAGGATCTGTTAAAAATATTCTTTTAAGACATTGTATCGAGATAAAAGAAAGTAAATAAGAGCCAGTACAATTTTCGGGTTTATTTCTGATTAGTTTCTTGATTTGCACCCTGTTAACTGCCAGAAAATTGCACCAACTACCAAAGCTGGGGAAGTAAAACTGACAACACAGTTTGTTTTGCAGTTTGGGTTTGCTGTGCTTTTGTCAGACCCTCACCCTCACAGTAAAGGAACATTGTGTTGATTCCATGAACTGATGGGCTTAGAGACTCAGGAAAAAAGGCTTAGCCTGAGTGATAACACAAATGAAAGACAAGCAGATGAAATACACATTCTCATTGTCTGACAAACTGGTACTAGACCTCCATCTAAATTTAGCTGATTGATTTTTAACTAACCTTTAATCTTTACTAACACCTCAAAAAAAGCATGGACTTGGAAGGCAATGGACAGCTTCCCCCATCAGGGCTTTGGATAAAGCCAGGCAGGACACACAGATGGCTGAGGGATTGCCAAACTAGCTTGTAAACCTCTCAGCCTGTGCTCTTCCATCCTAGGCAAGACCCCATGGCTATTTCTTTTCCATCCAAGCACTGCCCCCTAATGTGGGCCAGCCTGCTCCTGCCAGGACTCTAGCACTATCCATCACTTCTGCTTCCCCTTCACCTCTCCCACATCTCTTCACTGGCAGGGGCCCCACGGGGGTCCACAGGAGCCCTGCAGGGTTTCCCTGCAGGGAAGTTCTGATGTTAATTAGAGCCCCAGGCTGATGCCACACAATGGCCTCCAGGGGTTAAGAAGGTGAGTCAGTACATTCCTTTGATCCTACCCTGTTGGTCTTGGACAGGCTGATGGATCCAAATAAAATAATTTGGAAAGGTCTGTCATCTTTGGCTTTTCTCCTGGCCTGAAGTGTATGCCTCACATTAGTTTGAATCTCTTCCCTGTTCCCTGGAAAATCTCTACAGAAAATGAATAGGAAATTCTGGCCATTTCAAATTAGCTTTCTAGGTTTGTCTTTTTAAGGACTTAGTCTTCTTATCAGATGTTTTGGCTTCCTGAAAATTTGGGAGCCAGCAGCATTTTCTTAAGGGACTGCTGCAGAAATACTTTTATGGGAAAGTAGGTGATAAAAATAACTATTTGGTGCCAAAGGCAGTGGACTGGGAATTAAAAGCTCTTCTTAAGTCAGAGACATTTGTGTCTTTAGAAGAGCTCAGGAAAATAAGTGAGAAAAGCGGTGGGTATGCAGGGTTATGACCATGGTTAGACAGCTGACTGAGTCTAGGTAAAGGATTTGGGAAGAAGAAAACAACAGGTGGTAGGCAGAAAAAGCATGAGATCTGCCTGGGGAATAAGTGGTGGATAGAGTGACTGCTGATGTAGGAACAAATGCCACAGAGAAAGAAAAAAAAGGTGTATCTATGATTAAACTTTTACCTCTTGCTACCACCAAGACCTTTGTGAAAGACTTATGCACAATTAAACCTCTCAAAAACCAAAACTAAGGGAAAATCCTAGAATTAAGTACTTGTTACCTCCGAAGAGGATGAGAACAAAACATGTAACAGAGGTTATTCATATCACTTGGAAAGGTGTTCAAAAATGGTGATGAATGATGATTGTGGTGCAAGGACTTAAAATATCTTAGTAAATAAACCAAATTTGGGACACAAAAAGAGATTCATATGGAAAATACTGTAAGATTCACTCCTTCTGTGGATGTCTCTATGACCAATAGATGCAGTAGGTTTTTTTTCTCTCTGATGCAATAAATTTTTGGCAATATAATAAAGGGCATCACACTTCAGGCTACAGTAAGAGATTTGTACAGTAGCAAAAGATATTTGAGATGTTTCATTGTCCACTGGAAAATTAAAAACATAGAATTTAGCCTAATTTAAAAACTGCTAAGTCATTTTGTTTTCCTGGTCAATACTATATTATCACCTATCTGTTTACAAAATTCAAGCCAAATGTTCTTTCAGATGGTTTTATAGACTTTTAGCAGGTGTGAGTAAACATGTATTTTACAGAGCAAACCAGCACATTAGCAGCTCCAGTCTCGTGACCTCTGCTCATGTCTCTTGCTGCATCCTGTTCTCAGTAGAGTCGGTTTGGTTTCAAAAGGTATTTGCTGTCAGAAATCAGCTGCATTTTTTTTCCTTTTGTAGCCTTTGTTTATCTGAAATCCATTAAATCCATCTTCTTCTCATTATACTGTTTGGGTTTGAATCTGAATATTTTATCAAATGTCATTGTCAGATATTGATGATAGCTTTAGACAGAAATACTGGAAGCCTCTTTGAATACTGTTAAATAATATAAAACTTATTTTGTGTTGAAAATACTGGGAAAAATTTAATTTTGAAATGTCAGATATTTTTCCCACCTCTGTCTGCCTTGACAATGTGTGGCCTTTTCTGATTCCTGAGAGAAAATCTGAATGGGAGCTAAGTGACAGATACAGAACTATTTGTGGGCCACCATACAACCTCCTTCTACTGCTGTTGTTTCAAGAGGTGACACACATAAAAGGATAAAGAAACTTGAATGCAGGATCAGGGCTGAAGTAAATACTTTGACATTTCCATAGCTGCACAGGTTTAGTGTCTCTAACATTAGAATAATACACTGCAAGAGTTAGTATGTTAAGCTATGCTGTTACATCTTGTCTTAGACTTGAGCAATAATCATCTAAACAGCCTCCATCATTCTCTTTCCATTCTCAAATGTTTCTTAACATCATATCCTTCAGACAAAAAAATTGTGAACTTTGTGGTTGGGTTTTGTTCTTTTTAAATTTCATGGTATATTTCACCTTATTCAGTGGTCAGAGGGGAGTTTGGTAACATCTCTGTATTGTTGATGAACAAATGGAGGCAAAAGAGGGGGAAAAATCTGCCACACAACACACAAGGTGCACAGGAAATTGGGCCTCACTGGTCTTCCCCTTTGCCTTTAAAGAGCACACACACACACACACACACAAAGTGAACCTCCAGACACTGCCTATGTGCTTCTACTCTTACCAAACAGGTGAGAGAAAAGTTAATCCTGAAGCCTTCCCGCTGCCAGGGTCCCTTTCACCTCAGCATGCCTCACCCTTTTTTTTTTAACTTTTTCAATTTGTATTTTATCATTTGTTATAATAATGGAGCCTAGTGAGAAGCTTGTGGCCCCATAAATTTTGGACATAATTTTAACTGTGTCAGCTTTAAAAAGTCAGTATTTGCCTCATCAAAGGGCAATCATGTCCAATGTGGGTGTCTCTGTCAATTGTGTTTTGAACTGCAGCAATAATCCAACCAAACCATGCAAAGAGCTTTTCTACGCCCACATTTCTTAATTATCATCATGAGACTGAGGTAGCTGAGACCAGATCTATAATGTTTTCTGGATGTCAAAATGCCCACACACCTTCTGTAATCCTTGTGCTACCAGCCCCCTTTCATATTTCTTTTAGCTGGTCCATCTAATTATCTACTACCATAATTTTTTACTGCATTATTCCCAAATCCCACAAAGGCCCTGTTTAAGAAAAAAGAAAAAACTGGTCTGATGAGATCTTCTTAAATGAACAATCTTATTAACATTTTAGTGGATGATAAACCCCTCTTCACCCCTTTCAGAAACGAACCATTTTTTTTAACAGTCAGGGAAGACCTAAGGCCTTAAAAGTTTCTGCATACATTGCATCTATAAACAATGCAATTTCTTGGGAGCTTTGGGGTCTACAGTCCACTTAGAAAATAAATAACTTCATTATTTTCACATGTGCTATAGTCAATAAGGATCTGGAATGGGAAAGTAGCGAAAATGTTGTGACTTAATAAACATGTTGCAAAATCATTCTTGCCAAATGTCAAAATTAACTGGAGGCCAGAGTGTATGGTTTATGCTTGTTAAATTGGGGGTTTGTGTGCTATTTTGGGAAGGAAAAAAAAAAACAAAACAAAAAAGACCACATCATGAATAGGCAGGGGGAAGAGAAAATACACACTTGACCACTTACAGGCAAGACCTTGGTCCATTACAGTCCCATCACTGGTGCTCCCCACAAGAGACAATACAACAGCCTGTGACTCTGGGAAAACCACCTACTGACAGCAGAATTGGCTCTGTCACAATGCCCTGGCCCCACGGCTCTCCACTAGCAAAGGAAGGGCACAGGCCAAGCCCTCACAGACCAGTTTATCCCAGAGACCCGACACAGCTAAACCCTGCCTCTCGGGGAAGCACCAAGCTTGCACCAGGGTGCAAAGGCATCACATCCATTAGCAATTTCAAAAGACCTTTTCCATTGGGGGGACTATGAATTTGCACTCTGCCAAGAAAATCAAATGACAACAGGAATAACATGACTGGAACCAGATGTGCTTTTGCTGGAGACTCCTGTGAAATGTCTGATAATTTCCACAGGTATCCCGTTGATTCCACTTTTGGCATAGATGTACTGAGAAAAGCAGGTTGTGCCTATAATGCAGAGAGTTTTCTGTTTGTCCAAGCAATGAGTAGCTTGAAAGGTCTAAGTATAGAAATATCTACACAGCTGAGGACCTGATCCTTTGAACACCAAAATGTGTCATACCTATTTTCCCTTTGAGATTGCCTCAGGAAAAGACCAATTAGGATTATATGATAAGTAAAATTATTCCCATATTTACATGGCTGGGAAAATAGATCTCTCCAACTGCATATTCAAAAGGAGATCAAAGCAATATTGTTCTTTTGCAGTTATATTTTGACTTATTTATATTTTTCCCCATTATGAACTTGTTCCTGCAGCACAAAGTGGCCACAGGCATGTACTTCTTGCTTCACCTCTACATGTAGTAATGGGAATGTAATGAAAGTGCCTCTATTTCTTGCTGCCTGCATGAAATGTGTGGATTCATATATGTGGCTTACATTTATTCTGATTCACGACACAAGGAGGGGGGAAAATCTTTTTCATACACCTACATCTATCACAAAGCAACTAAGAATAGAAGCAATATTGAGACAGATGGAAATGTTAATGGTGACAGCTCACAAGAAAGAATCACACATTTGTGAAATAATGAAATGGGTGGGCAGTTGTTATATGAACTCCATGTCAGTTGGTATGTTTTCCTGGCTATAATCTTGGAAAAGTGTGTCTCAGAGATATTTTCAGTTCATGGGAGAAGTCAGAGCTTACCCTACACCTTGCTGGCACGTGGGTGTAGGAATTCACCAAAGGTGGTGAGCAGCTTGCAAGTGAACCTGTTCCTCATGTGGTCTAGGGGCTGCAGGATGTCCCCTGACATTTCCCTGCCAGGGCACTTTACTATTCCTAACAATTTAGTGGGAGAGATGCAGAAAGGAAGTGTAAAAATATTTGGAAAACAAAACATGAAAGAAACATGGGATATTCACACTTATTTAAAAAATCTTACTTTCAGGCATACAATATTACCTTTTCTTTTACATTCCATCTGCCCATATTTTGTAGTCCTTATTACTGGCTGGACTTGCTGACCACAAATGAAAATGACCATTACAAAACCAGCCCTGCATTTTTCTGTTTTTTCTTTCTAGTTCTCCATGCCCCAAAAGCCATCAAATCCATTTAAAGGACCATTTTCACAAGCCTGTTTTTGCTAGCCCCAGTTTCTTAGCCCCAATCTAATGTTAGCTCAAAGGGGAGGGAGCTGTGAAAGTGTCTTTTAATACATATTTTACCTTGCACTACCTGTCTCATCCCGAAGGTCTAGAGAATCTACTGATTTTCAACAACTTTGATAGGTACTGTTTCTTGCAGATGTTGTTTACTGCACTTGATGTTACTATTTTTTGCCAGAGGAATGAACTAGTTCTCCTGAAATCTTATGGATGCTCTCTTTGTTTGCGTATCTGATTAAAAAATTCTACCAGCTACATCTTCAAGTGCTTAGTGCTGATTTACTACAATGATTCATGGTAAGACTTACAGCTCTGAGGAAAATCTGTCCCTCAGGATTTATCCACCTTTCCAGAATTTCTTATGGCAGGGCAACCATATGCCACTGTATTTAGGAAGCAACTTATGGTTACTGAATGGCAGCCAGTCTGCATTTTCTTAGTGCATTTCTAAGAGCTCAACAGCATTGATGTTCTAAAGAAAGAAAAAAAAAAGGGACTTGCTGTATAAAGCCAAATGTATGCATCCAGCCACCTCAGATTAATGAAATGCTAGACATTAATCCATTGGCATACAAGCCAGTGAAAGCTGGCCACTAAAACTAAATAGTGAGAAATATCATACCATTTGAAATAGGAGATTGTTGAGCAATCTTGAAAATCAAAAGGTTATCCAAAAGGTGAGCTGATGAGAATGGCAAACTTGCATAGAGATAATGCCTGTGTCAAATATCATATTATAAAAACCATCTCATGCTGGACACAGACACCTGACAGACACCAAACCACTGAAGACAACACTCGTGGTACCAGGTAAAATAAAATTTGAAAATAAAGGCAAAAAAGACTGCCACATCAAAACTTTGGAGGATGAATACATATTCCATGAAGACTGGCCATTTTACAGTATCATAACTGTAAGAGATGAAAGGTGGTGATGAACCACCACCAAAGCAGTGACAGCTCATGGAGAAACTGTAGATACTAAAATCAATAAAGCTACTTGCAGATTAAGGTATGAGTCACCACAATGGGACCAAATATGGCCCATGTCATTTGTTAGCAGCCGTCCATCCCATGCAGCTCTGCAGAGAATGATTAGAATTCAAGAGAAACATGGCAACAGAGGCAGAAAGGGAAATGTTGGAGTTTTTTAAGAGCTGGCAAGAAAGTAATGAGTGCAAACTTAAAATACAGGAAGATACACAAAATTATGCATGGAGTGGAAAATTCATATAACTAGAAGCTCCCTGACAACCTCCTGGATAACATAAAAATTTATTTTGAGAAGTGGATAGATTTTTAGTAGGGCTGGTGAACCTCTAGTTCACAGTGGATGTATTGAAATATTAGCTCTACCACATTACTTTTTCCTAAGTGAAAAAAAGTCAGAGAACGTTTCATTATGAATTTAATGAAGCCAATACTGCAAATCGTGTTTGAATGTCACCCAGCCTCCAGCTGCTGAGACCTGGCTCTTCTTGGGCTCCTCCTCGCCTTAGAACTGTCTTATATGGCACCCTGACAGGTATCCTCAGCAAACGCAAGTTCTCCGAGCGGAAATGGAAAAATCCATGGAGGCATCCTGCCCGGCCAGCTTGGGGGCTGGGGTGTAAAGGAGGACGGCCGTCGGTAGCGCATCTCCCGGAGAGGAGAGCGGCTGCTTTCCTTTAATGCTAAAAACCCCCAAGCCATCCACCCCAAAGAGACCCGACCGCAGCAGCGGTGACAGATGCCCGAGCCCCGCGCCGCCGCCCCTCCGGTGCTGTCCTGCACCACCTCCATTTTGGCGCCGGCGTCCGGTCCGGCTCCGGTGTCCGGTCCGGCTCCGGTGCTGCCGGCGATGCCGTCCAGGGGCTGCTGACGAGGAGCCGCTCCCGGGCAGCGGGGCGGGAGAGGGGCGGAGAGAGAGGGGCGGCATCCCCGGCGCCCCCATCCCCGCGGCACCGCGCCCCCATTTCCGCAGGACGGTGCCTCCTGGGGGGGGAGGCGGTCGCCGTAGCAACCGCGGTGGGGATGGAGGGGGAGAGAACAAGGGGGTAGCCCGGCCCGGTCCGGCCCAGCCCGGTGCCCTGCTCGGCGTCTCCGCCCTGCTGCGCGGTGGGGACGCCGCCCCCTCCCCCACCTGCCGGGGGGTTCCCTGCTCGGCGGAGCTACGTGAGAGCCGGAGCGGGAGCCCGGGGGGAGGAGGGGACGGCGGGATCCGGGATCCGCCCTCCCTCCCTCCCGGCGGGGCCCCGGAGCCGCAGCGGGGCCGGCCGCCGGCTCTGCCGCAGTCGCCCGAGCGCCGTGGCTGTGGTGGGGGGCTCGGCCGGCCGCCCCTCGTCTCCGCCGGGGCGGGGAGGAGCGGTGGCCGCCCGCCGCCGGGATTCCCCGGGCGGAGGAGCGCAGGCTGTGTGGAACGGGGCGGCGGGGACAGCGTGGCTCCGTGTGGACTCTCCTTGGCAGGAAGGCGGGGAGCGGGGGAGGGGGGTGATGTTGAGCCTCCGTGCGGAGCCGGAGACCCCCAGAGCCTCTCTACCTGCGAGCGCTGCTGCTCCGCCAAACTGCTGACTTTCCAGAGCTTATTTTTAGCCCGGAGACTAAATATTATTAGCTACATTTCTACGTAGGAAGAATCGGAAGCGAGGGGAGGGGTGGGGGGAAGGCACTAGAGAGGGAGATGAGCAGAAAGCTTATCCGAATGATCTCCAGTTGGGGGGGCTGCGTTTGGGTTTCAGGCTTGCCAAACACACATACACACACGCACACACACCATTAATTATAGCAAAGTAGATGCGGATATTGGATCATCAGCAATACATGCACGGCTCTCCCTTTGAGCCGTAGGTTGCGTATACAGAGGGGTCAGCTAATCTCAGTGTAGGTAAATATCAGCTGCGTCCCTTTATCTGCGAAAGATCAGTCCTGCACAGTGCCAGCTAGAGCTCAGCTGCATCTCTTTAGCTATGCAAAATCAACTTGCATCCTTAGCTAGGAAAAAAAAAAAAAAAATCCGTCGCATCTGCTTCTCTGGGTGAAGATAAGTTGCATCTCTGCCCAAAGCATGCACACACACATAGACGAGATTCCCAGGTTAAATCAGGCACAACTTAACTCGTAGTTAAATCTCATCCAGCTTTTCCTTCCTTCCTTCTCTAGCCCTCACACACATCAAGCAGCCAGCAAGGTAACAAAACTAGGCAAAGAACAGGCACCCATCCCCGCACCACAGAGAGGGAGAGGCAGGAGCCAGAGGGGCCGCCGGGGGTGTCCCCCCTCCGCTTACCTTGGTTACAGCTAACACCACGAGCAGTGGCTAGATCGCGGAGATAAATACTGGCATTTCCCAAAGTTGACACCGTCAAACCAACCCCCGGAGCTTGCAAGACTCCTTTTTTTTTTCTTTTATCCCTCCTCTCTTGTTCCTATTCCAGTCCGCACCGCTAGGAATTCAACTTAGCCCAGCTCCAGCGGGGCGAGAGGGCGGCGGGCGGGGAGGGGAGGGGAGTGGAAGGACCGGGGGGTTGGCGGGGGAGGGAACCCGGTACCCGGTGCCGACGGCTCCCCGAGTCCGCAGGGTCGCGGAGCGATGCGGGGCCGGCCCCCGCCGACGCTGTCCAGGGTGCTGCCGCCGCCGCCTCCCCGCTCCGCTCCGCTCCTCGCCCCGGCCCCCCTCGCCGTCACGTGCCGCTCCGCGTCCCCCCCTTCCTCTCCGGGGCAGCCCCGACCCTCGTTCCGCGGCGGAGCGCGGAGCTGCCCCCCCGCCTCCAGCCCCCCCGACGGGAGGCGTCAGGCGCATCCTGTGCCCGCCGAGGGAGAGAGGGCAGGAGCGAGCCGGCGAGGAGAGACGAGCAGCCCGGCAGCAGCCCGCGACAGCTCCAAGTTTGTCTCTCAGACGCGCTATTTCCATCGCAGCCCTAAATCAAAGAGCGTCGCAATTAAAGTTACACTGTCTAAAACACAATTCTCCCGGCCTCCGCGGGTTACACTCTTTGGCGTATTAAGTACTAGAAAGCCGAGCCCGTGATATTAGATACTGTCGTTAAGCAACATCTCAAGCTGTTTGTTGTAGTTGTTCGGTTCTTCTCTCCAGGTATTAAAAATAAGCTTTTTTTTTTTTTTTTTTTTTTTTGTAAGTACTCACCATTGTTTCTTTGCTGTCCTGGAGACAGAAGTGGTTTAAAATCCAGTCTCTCCAACAGATGCTGGAAGGTAATGTGTCTTGTTTGAAGTCATCATGTGAGAACTTCTGCTTTGCTCAGTGGATCGCCCACCACTTGGTGTGACTTATGAATCTAATAACCCTTTGCAATATCCGCAAGCTTAAACTCTCCACCACCTTGGTGCCTACAGAAGACAGAAAGCAACTGGCAGGGAGTTTTAAAAACCTATAGATTTACGCAAACGCCTTAGCTCAGAGTCACGTTTCCCTCTGAGTTCTTACGTGATCTTAATGAATGAGAGGGGTTACCAACCAATACAGTATAAAACGTGATCGCAGCCGCCTCCCAGGAAACCGGAGCGGGACAGTAAGTTCCCGAGGAAAGTCCTGGCCGGCCGGGTGCACTCTGCGGTGCGCCCTCACTCCCACCGCCCTCCTTCCACCTCCCGGCTCGCACCTGGGGCTGTGCAAGACGAGTCGGCTCCGGAGATTTACGTTCGGGACAGGTAAGCAGATATTTGGGGGACTGTTTGTTTGTTTGTTTTAATGTCACGTTCACTACGCTCTCACGGGAAGCGCTCCAGGGACTTGTTGCATACTAGGTCCTGCCACAAGAGGAGCACGGCACAGTTGCCAAGACGAGTTCCTTTCCGAAACCCCTGCCTTTCCCGAGCTGCAACTCCCCGCGCACTTTTCCTCCCCCTCCTCCCTCCACCCTCGCCGGGAGGCGCATCCCGGCAGCTGAGCCCCTGCCGCCGACAAGGCAGAGAGGAGTGGAGCGCATCCCTGGGATGTGCCTTTGCTTTTCCCTTTCTCCCCTTCTTTTCCCTTTCTCCCCTCCCCTCGGGGCCCCAGCAGCGCCCCGGCTCCGCCCGTGATTTCTATCGCTAAGCCAATTCCGGTCTGCTCGTGCTGTGAGAACACCCGCACACCTGAGCGCGACTGCAGCCTCTTTCCCCGACATACGTGGCCGAGCCCCAGTACTACTCCTGCCAAGCCTCACAAAGTCCTCGTCCCCATTTTGTCTTCGTATTTCGGGTTTATCCTCAGTGGCTGCTCCGCCTCCCCGGCTCAGAGAACCCCGCGGGGAGCGGGTGCAGGAAGGGCTGTGGGAGGTGGTGGGGCGGGTTTCTTTGCCTTTGAAGGCGAATTTGCAGTCAACTGAACCTGGACTTGCCAAAGTTCGTGGGTGCTGCCTCTCGTAAGAAAAAAAAAAAGAGACCAAGACTGAGAAGCTCCTTTGTCCATTCCCGTTCTCTCCTGACTGACTGTCGGAATTACATTTACGGGTCATTTCTCTCCAAAGTGCCCATTTCTCCCGCCCCCCGAGTCCCAGGTACCTCTGCCTGAGAGCCAAAGCAAGCAGCCTCTTCCATGACAACCATCTATGTTGATCCATGCAATAACCAGCAGATGCTGCCCTAAGACTGGTACAGCTGGTACTTTCCTGCCTTGGCTGTCCTGGGGACAAGGTGTTAGAAGAAAAGTCAAGTGGTATCCAGCAAAGCTGCCCTGAGGAGAGCCACTGAGTCCCTTCGCCTTCATCACATGTTGCCTGCATGCCATGTACAGGCAGAGCCTGTCAGAAAGCCTGTTGCTGATGTAACATTGCACCCGACAGATCACCCTATCACTGATAGGGTGTCACCCGAGATACATCCTTAAGTACTGGTCTTCAGTCAGGAAGACGAAGTTTTCTTCCAACAGCTGGAAGTACTCATAGTTAGTGCTAATACTGGTCAGGAATACCAGTATTAAGTGGCATTTAAATGAAAAATAATAAAAATTTTAAAAAGCCTAAGCTGTTCAACAAGTGGACTTGCAATGAGTTCTGCTTTCTCCTATTCTTCTAAGCAATCTACTCCTGCCTCTTCCTCAGTGTTTTGTAGAGACAACTTTACAAAGATGCAATATAATTTAAAACATATTTCTACATACTTATTTTATAGCTCAAGAAACATAATCTTTCACTGAGAAAGTAATTCCCTCTGTAGCACTTGTAAGAAAGTACTTTGCAGCACTGTTCCTCCTCTACTTCTCATTTCATTAACTTCTAGGTATCTTCATTTTCTGGTGAAGGTCTCACTTGTTAGAGATGCCCAGGAGAAACCTTTGGCGGGTCATAGTTTTATATTGATGTAATAATGTTAAATTTTGAAAAAAAAAAAATCCTTTCACTAAACTTCCCAGGAGATTCACAGCAGGAAGCAGCATGGTGTCATTTCAGCCCGGTCCAGATGCATTTTCTACAGGAAACCAATGGGCTTTGCCAGCAGTAATAAGGTAGGGTCATGATGACAGGAACACAAGGAAAGATACTTCTTTAGAGACCTAACTAGAAGAGCTCCTGGTCAGCATTTCTGCTTAAGAACAGGACTCCACCCATCTCACTGGGGATAGGTGATAATTGGTGATACAACTCATTCTCAATAAACCAAATGAAGCCCATGTTTGCTGAAGGAATTGCTTTAGATTTAGATTTTAATGCAATTAATGGAATAAACAAGTACTGTAAAGAAGGCAATGGTACAAAAGTGTATGGAAAAACTAAAGGCCATTGGTAGAGTAATAGGGAATGCTATGGAGAATGGGAATTATCTGGCAGAAGATGAGTAGGAGGAGGTAGTATAAAATAATCAGAATTCTTTCCTTGTAATGACATTCACAGGCAAGAGAACAGCCCAAGTCATTCTGATGGACCAGAACTTAAGTTGAGACACCAGTCAATGCACAAAAATGGTAGAGGAGAGTCACTCCTCTGCCAGGGATTCCTGCAAGAAGGGCATTAGAAAGGGGATGGACTAAAATTAAACCTAAATGCCTGTTGAGTTTCTAGACATTTCCTTTTCCTATGCCTTGTTTCCAGATATGTTTTCTATCTCTGGAAGAACTTATCCCCAGGCCATGGGAGACCCAGCCATGAAAAATCACTTGATGTGAGTGGGTGTGGAGGGTTTTTTTTTCTTACTACCATCGAGGGGCAAAATTGACTCAAAGTTACTCACCTGGCAAGTCATACACTTCAGTAAAAGCTGTGACTAGTGAGTAGAGTTTAGCCCATTATTTAAAACTAATAATCAGGCGGTCCATTTACAGGGTGTTGAAATAGAATAGCTGTTAGCATTTGCCAGAATGACATGGCACAGCATTTGCTGTATGCAGGTAGTTCATACATATAAGGCAATGTACATCTCTTGTTCCAAGTCTGTTTATCTTGGAATCACATTGTTACCAGATGAAGTATACAGCTGCAGGACTTGACTTCAGTGGGGACTACTCATATGTAAATAGTGACATAACTGTTTAGCAGATGAGGCCTAATTAAGCGGGAATCAGCCATACATTTTCCCTCTCTTAGACAAAACAATGTGAAGAATACTGCAGGAGCATTGCTAGAAAGTCACAGTGCCTTAAATCAACCTGTGAAACACTCCAAAATCCTAAGCAAGCTGCAAATGTTCCTTCCCTGCCTTAAAATACCTTCAAAAACTATGAACTGTTACTGGTTGGCTTTTTCACATAGTTGAAAGAATACCAAAATATGTGGCTAACTGCTATTCACGTGCAAAAGACGCCTTCCATTAATTATGTACAGCTGCTCCTTCAGAGACCACTGAAAACCTGCCTCAGACACCAACATTAGCAATCTGAGCAGAATCAGATGATAGCAGTAGCTGTAAACTTTACAGAGAAGCTTCTGAAATAAGAGCTGTGTGACATCATTGCTAGTGTTGGAACGGGGCTGCCAACTTCCCTCCATGCCAGCAACCTAATGGTGTGTTTGCAAGAAAGGTCCCCCAGGGTTATGGTGTGCTAGTTTTGCTGGTAACCTCCTGCTTCTTCAACAGGCGGATTTGGCACCTGCCCTGCTACTGCCTGGAGGGTAAATACCAGCCTCCCAGTACGTATTTAGGGTAGCCTCCCATCAAGTGTTGATTTTCTGTACCTGATTTTCTCCTCCTGCAGATTATCTTGCTCCGATATTTCCATCTTTCCCCTGATCTTCATGCTGCAAGTGTTAGCAGTCTTTCACTCTGCCTCCTCCCTCCCTGGAAGTTTTCCTTTCTTTCTGAGCCTGCTTGTCTTCAAGCTGTGTGTATTCCACGCTGGTAACATGCAGATGAACATCGTAGTCATGATCCCACTCAGATACCAAACAAGCCTCCCACCAATGCCTTGTCCTTCTTTAAAGTGCTGGAACATTTCAGCTTGCTTTCAGTCTCCTGAAAGTACCAGGAAATCCTCTGGAGCAGACAAGCAGCAGCACATGTGCTTGTTGTGGTTGTATCTCAGAGAACGGCTTATCACAGACTCACCTCCAAGTTTGCAGGGAAGAGAGGGTGAGACTCCCACAGGAGAGTTGTGGGCCCATTACCAGCTCAGAGCTTAGGTTCCAGCCCATCTCAGCCCACAAGAAAGGGCTTCACTGTCACCACCAATGGAAAGTATTTTGCTCATTGATTTCTTTTAATATCACAAATTTTGCCAAGCTCATATTCGCATTTGGTTAAACCAGGAGGGCTCAGTTTGCTTAAGGAAACCCAGCCCTGCTACAAGTCAGGATAAAATCAGGGTTTCCATCATCCATATAGTCCGAAGCAAATACCTTGAGACAGCGTTCCTAATCTGTAGAGGCAATAGTGCAGGTTACAGTGGGATGACATGCATCAGGGCTGATGGAGGGGTCTGTCAGCATTGAGTCAGCCACCAATTTGTTGATCATGGGGAAATCCTCTATTCTGCACTTTCAGCTGTCTACAGGTGCCTCCACGTCCCTCTCACAGTGGAGTGGAACTGTAGCAAGACTCCAAGAAATTCAAGGTCTGAGAGTTTTGCATTAATTATTTATTTGCCATCAATTTATAGTAAAAGAGCAGTATTGTAGTAGAGTTTTGCTTAAACTGTTTCTGTCATTTATGAGAAAGGCGTGTTTCAGGAAAACTTCTAGAATTAAGGTTTTGTTTTTCTCAAGCTACTACACATGCAATGTGGTTCAGTACTTGTATGGCACTCATTTAGGTTAGCTGAAAAAGACAGGAGGTTAGATAAATGTAATGGAAACTATTGGCCCATGTAAGTTCTCCCACCTGACCTGAGCAAAATGAGACACTGGGTATCTCTTACTAGAAGAAAACCAGAGATAGGAAGAGAAATCAGAACCTGGAGAAAAAGAAACATGACAGCTGTAATCTGTTACTATTGCAACCTGATTATAGGATTCATTGACAAGGTGGGGGACCCTTTCTTTGGCATTAAAGTCTACACCTTTCTTCATGTAACCACAAGAAAATATCTCCGGGCATGTCAGCCTTTAAATTACGTTCTTTCTTCAATCTTCTTTACAGAGAAAACATACAGCGTGACCATGAACAAAATAAGCTACACCACCACTTCATCATATTTTTAAATGCTGTTACGTGCAGACCTGAGTTAGTAAGGAAAACCAGCACTTCCAGGGGGATTAGCCTGAATTGTACTTACAGGTGAAAAGTAAACACATCCCTTAACTTCTTTCTAAAATTAATGTTTATAAGGAAACTACCTTCCAAACCATATTAATCTACCTCTCAACAGTCAAATACCCTATTAGCTTCCATGGGAGCTTGCAGTAATAGCTTGATGTTTGAACTTCATGAAGCATGATAGAAACATGTTATTATTAAGAACAAAATATCTATTGGGGAAATTATACACTGAGTTAGCAGAGGGCAAGAGGAACCGGATGCCTATCATATAAGGATTATTAAGAGATGCTGGCAAGCCCTGAGAGTGACCCTTGTCTCTGCATTCATATGAGGAACTCAAATAAAACTGTGTTCTCTGCAAGGTCCCCGTGTAAAAGAGGAAGAGTGTGAGATGACAACAGAAGAAGAGAGGAACAGGAAAATAGTGATACAGGGTAAAAATGCTGAAGGAAAGTAGAAATACAGAGAAACTCTTACAAGGCTACCACTGGACTGGGGGCATTTAGTAAAATAATAACCTCCATACAGGCTCTTGGAACAAGTTAGCTAAAAACTCCTCCATCATAGCAGTTATGTATGAAATTGTCCTGCCTATTTTTATCCTGTCATTTTCAGACTAAAATGACAAATTCTCCCCAGAGATAGTATTCACAACAACCAGGAAATAGTGCTAATGTTGACCTAAATAAATAAAGCAGCTCCTATGTAAGAATTCCTGCAAGGATCCTTTAAAACATGATGCTTTAAAACATTTGCTGCAAAATGCATATGAACCCCTGGGGGACAAACAGCCTGCTAGACACTATGGTCTCACTGTCCCAGTTTGGCAAACAAGGTTGTGAGATTTATAAATGTGCTGCTGAAGAAAACAGGGGTACTTAGGGTAAGACTTCTGATGCCAAAACACAAGGTCCTGGTATACCTTTCAGTTAGGGCATAAATAAATTTTCAAATAAAAAAGTATTATTTTGTGGAGTTGTATACATGTTTTTGAGCTAAGGTGCACATGAAGCTTCAGCTATGTCTTGTGACAATTTGCATGATGCTTTCTGTCTCAGGTGGTGCGATTACTCCGTCTTAACTTTTTTATAGGGTCATTAATTACTGTTAAAGAGAGCAATTACACACATATACATGAAAATTTTGTGGAGGTTTGTTTAGAATTTTGTGGTAAACTCATCAAATACAGCAGTGTTAGAGGTTGTTGGTAAAAGTATTATTGCTACTCCTACTTTGCATCATGGGTTTGAAGACATGTCTTTTCTATTTGCAGCCCATATACTGCTGCAACATCCTTTCCTTTGCTCTACCTGATAACCTGTCAAAAAGGTGGGCCATTAGCAAAACCTCCACTGTGCATCAATTTGCATATCTTCTGTTCCAGCAGAGATTAAACAAAACCGACTTTTTTTTCCCAAGAACTGAAACGTGAATGGCAAACAGGGATCACTATTTTCATTTAGTGCCCCTTGTAATGCTGCAATGTTCTTCATGGGCTCTTTAAGTCACTGCCTTTCTTAACTGCAATGCACATATGGAGACTTTGGATGCATAGATGTCATTATGAATTAATCCACTTCAGCCAAAAAGTTTTTACCTTTCACACCTCCACTGGAATTGAACCAGATATAACTTATAGATTTTCTCTTCCATTTTTTTTTCTGATGTGGTCTCCTGTTCTAACTGCTTCTCATAGCAGCCAAAGTAACTTTTGTTTGTGACTTGGGGAACTTTATTGAATACATATAGAAGTGTTCCTAACACTTAACAGCACACAAATTCCATGATTACTTTTAGTGTCTCTTATTGAACCAAAAATATTTTAATAACCTGAAAGATTCTTCAGTGAACCATACTGGATCTTTGCAATTTATAGCATATCTAAATATTTTTACATTGGTATCCAAGACTGAATTCCAATATTACTCTTTTGTATCTGTGTGCATTTTAATACACTTCTGGGAATGCTTACCTTTTATGATGAAACCAGTATTTTCTAACATAAAGTGGTGATTTCAGCTTAAGTGGAACCATATGTATCTTAGGGCAAAGGCTTTTGGTTCTAAATAACTGGTTAATGTTAAGCATCTTTCACAATGAAAATGTCACAAACTACCATATACCATCTTTCTCAAAGGAACAAAACACAGAAGAGTAGAAGTCCTTCTAAAGTTAAAGATAAATATTTTGAGGCACAACCACAAATTGAGATTTTTTTTCAATTAAAGTGGTATAACTACAGAGTTATGGGAGAAACACAAACCAAATCTGCTTGATTTTGTGAACCTGTCTCTCTTAGTATGAATTAGATGACGTCCTATTTTAGTTTATCAGTCTGATAACTGGTGGGTAACAACATCTCTGAGCATAACTCTACAAAAATATGCATATAACTTATTCCTGAATCTGTACAGCATATATCCCTCATCAGTAGCTGCATCATATTTGATTATTTTATTTCAGACACAGTTTGCAAATCTCTCAGAAACCTGAATAAGTCTTTAGAGCTTTGAGGGACATTTTTGTGTCCATTTTACAAAAAGACAAACTGAGGCAGAGAGCATTTAAACTGCCAGTAAATGACTCTGATAGTGCAGCTTGGTCCCTAAGCAGTTTACCCACAATAATAATGCCGGTCAAGATTTGGCAGTCCCAACACTTTTTTCTAAGAAATATATAATGACTCTTCTCCTGTGCCTGCTGAGTATATTACTTTGACACTGGGAAAAGATCCATGTAAAAATATTTGTATCACAATATCAAGGATATGCCATATCATTCATATGGCCTAACAGCAAAACAAGGAGTAATTATTGATATGGGGGTAAAATTAATTTAGTCTTTTGAAGTGTACATAAATTAGAAGAAAAAGCATAGGACTTGGGCAAATAGTGAGGGAGCAGCTATCAGATTTTCCATCTCTTATGCCTTCTCAGACTGACATTGACTATCTTAAATGTTAAGGGTCACCTGTGGGTCACAACATGTTTCTGGTGCATCTGCTACATGCCTGCACACCGGGGTAGTGAATTTGGAAGTTCTGTGGAAGAGCTTTGAAATCAGAATAGAATGTTTGGGTTGGGAAGGACCTTTAGGGTCACTGATTCCATCTCTTAACCCAGCACTACCAAGCCCACCACTCAAGCATGTCTCCAAGTCCCCCATCTACACGTCTTTTAAACACTTCCAAGGTTTCTAAAAAAACTACCTCACTTGGCAACCTGCTCCAATTCATGACAACTCTTTCCATGAAAAAGATTTTCCTAAAATCCAATCTAAACCTCCTCTGGTACAACCTGGGGCCATTTCCTCTTGTTCTGTTGCTCTTTACCCAGAAGAGGCCGATTTTCACCTTGCCACAACTTCCTTTCAGGTAATTGTAGAGAGACTTAAATCTCCCTTTATCCTCCTCTTCTCAAGACTGAGGCCCCCAAAGCTCCTTCAGTCATTCCTCATAGGACTTGTGCTCCAAACCCTTCCTCAGTTCTGTTGACCTTCTCTGGATGTGCTTCAGCACCTCAGTGTCTTGTAGTGATGGGTCCAGAACTGAATACGTAATTTGATGCATGGCTTCACCAGTCCCAAGTACCGGGGGACAATCACTGTCCTGGTTCTCCTGGACAAATATTTCTGATACAGGCCAAGATATTATTGGCCTTTTTGCCCACCTGGGCAGAGCTGGCTCATGTTGAGCTGCTGTTGACCAGGATCCTCTGGTCCTTTTCCACTGGGCAGCTTTCCAGACCCAGCACTTTCCAGGATCCAGCACTTACACCTTCTTGCCCCTCATACAACTGGCCTTAGCCCATTGATCCATCCTGTCCATATTCCTCTGCAAAGCCTTCCTACCCTCCAGCAGATCAACAATCCCACCCAGCTTGGTGTTTTCTTCAAATTCACTGAGGGTGCCCTTGATCTCCTTGTCCAGATCATCCATAAAGACATTAAACAGAACTTGCCCTGGGGAACCTGACTTGTGACCAGCTGCCAGCTGGATGTAACTTCATTCACCATCACTCTTTGGGCTCAGCTGTCCAGTCAGTTTTCACCAAGCTGTCTTAGATTGCAATACAGGATGTGACCAAAAAGTATGTGTTCTATCACCATCTCTTAAAACCAGGTGGGCAGTGATCCTTATCTCCATGGGACATATTATCTGCTAATGGGCCATCTATTAAAACCGGTAGGGCTGTCATCTTTATCTTTTCCACAATCCATCCTTCCTCCAGGAGGTATCTTCTGTTAATGGCCCATTGAGTCCCCACTGCATGACTGATAAAATTACTTCATCCCATTGGGAGATGCTCCATCCAGGAGAGGAGTCAGACATTTCCTACCTAGATAAAAACTGAGATTTGAAACATCAGACCAGCCTTTTCCCACTGGATTCCAGAGGAAAGCCAGATCTTTCCACATCATCACTGGACCTTTGGAGGAAAATTGCACCCTTCTACAGGAACACTGCTTCAAGTGAACCACAGCTGTCACTGCAGGAGGATGCAGCCACGATTTAATGGGACTGCTACCAACACCCTGCCTGACGGGGTGTCAGGTTGTACTCTGACTTTGTCAGTGTTTTGCATTTGCTCTTTGTAGCACTGTTTTTTTCCCCTATTTTAATTTTCCTAGTAAAGAACTGTTATTCCTATTCCCACATCTTTGCCCGAGAGCCCATTGATTTCAAAATTCTAATAATTTGGAGGGAGGGGGTTTACATTCTCCATTTCAAAGAGAGGCTCCTACCTTTCTTAGCAGACACCTGTCTTTCAAACCAGGACACAAGTAAAGAGTATATTCATCCAGGCCATGAGCAGGCAGTTTCTCCAGGCATCAAAGACTTTACTAAGGCCCAGGTAAACAATATCCACAGTTTTTCCTTAATACACTTAATGGATGACCTTGCCATAGGAGACCAGGTTAGGCAGATAGTCTGGGAGCACATGGTGATGTGGAACACGAGGTTGCTGCTTTGTGAGCTGGCACTGGTTGTGCCCCTCACCTGGTGCCTTCTTTCCATTTGTGACTGGGCATCCTTCTGAGCCCTGCCTTGCCTCAGAGCTACAGGAGGCTGGGAGCAGGATGGGCACAGGGCTCACCCCCCAGGTGCCTGGGGATCCAGGTGCTGCTGTACTGGGTGGTTGGAAGCACACACGCCTGTGCAAGTACTGGCAGCAAGCCTCACCTGGGAAGCCCTGCAATACTGGGGGCCCCCCATGTCACAGCAGCCATCCCATATTGTGCCACCAGCCTTCTCTCTTTAATCAGGCTTTTTGTCAATCTGCACTTGGGTCAAAGCACAGGCCTGAAGAGCAGATAATGCATGCCAAGATTTTCCGATCTTTTATGGGTGAATAATTCTTTTGGGCAGCCTGCCTTCCATGAGGAGGAGAAGGCAACTACTAGGGAAGGAAGATGGGCAGATTCAGATAACTACAATAAATAAAATTCCAGAATATTTGTTGTGTTTACTCAAGATGTCTATCGTTATTAATAATCTGAGGTCTGCACAGTTACATGAGACCAAAATGGAACTTGGCCTAAGGTTTCTCTGGCTTTCAGTGTGTTGCATTGTTGGCTTAAATATGCAGTTCCTGTGAAACTGCTGTCTCTCATAATCTCATATTTATCTTTTTTCTTGTATTTCTCACAAGTCTTTTGACATTCCTTGCTCAGGCGTAATCCCCACTAAACCTGAATTGTGTGGCAATACTTCGAAGGAAAAATCTGTGACTAAAATCTAGGAGATAAACCATAAGGTGAAAAACAAATGATTAATTGCAAATATGTAGATAAGAATAAAGTAATGGAATAGTAGTACCTCTCAATTACTTAATTAGGAGCATATAAATCACTGTATCTGCACATCTCTCTAAAAAAATATATTTTGGTTATTGGTCTAAAGAGGATTCTTAGACAGTAGAGCAACACAAGCTAAAACAATAGCAAGATGAAATTATTTACAAAATTATGTTGTTAAATAACAACATAAAAAGCCTCAAATGTAATTTGAAAAGTTCAGCCTGCATTCTTAGTTGCTTAAATTGATATGGTACCATGGCTTTGTGGAGCTCATCCACTTTGCACAAACCATCTTGCAACCTTGCATCTGTCCAATGTACCTTGGACCTCCTAAAGAAACAAGTCAAGAAGAAAATCAAACAAAAACTGTTCAAATCAGTCCGATGATAGCTTGACTATATTGATTACAAAATGAAACTGATTAAAAACTTTTTTCCCACCTAATTATTTATTATGATAAAGACTTTTTATTTGGAAAACTGACTAGTAGAGCTTATTCTCTGTCACCTGTATTTACTACTATAAAAAAGCAAAAAGTAAATAATAACCCACAGGCTCTGAAACTCATCAGTATGGAGAGGCCAGTGTTCATAGTCATGTGAAGTTAAAAAGTAATGTGCTCTGCTGTCAACATTGCCCATCCTTATAGGTGCCATTTTATAAATTTGATGTCTTTAGTTGTTCTTTCCATTGAAGCTACATTGACACCATCAAAAGCAAGAAACACCTGAAATAACTATTCCTGGTGTCAGAGTGCACGCTAATCCCTGGGAGGTGGTCCCTTTTATGGAGGAAGGTAGGAAATTGGCTCTTCCTGGACCAGCCAGAGACACTGCAGGCAAAGAAACAGAGTAGGACTGGAGCACATGGAGCCAGGAGGGATTAGGTGCAGGTGTTACCCCCGCTGCAAGTTTGTGTCTGGAAGGCAGTAAATGCTGATAGGCAAGGAGGTGTTTGTTGGGGGTCAGCAGCAGAGAGGACGGTAGGGCGGCTCAGGAGAGACACTCCCTGCTCACGGGGGAGGATGCAGGCAGGGCATGATACTCCTTCACCACTGTGCATCCCTATCAGTGCCTGGAGGGGCAGGCAGGCAGAGGAGGGGATGGGCTAACATCTGTCAAAATTGCAGAGGGGCTCTGACAAGTGAAAAGGCTGAAGACTGTGGCTATGTGAAGGAGTGTCACATCCCAGAGTGAAAGGTTGGGCATAATATTGACCATACTGCTTGCCAGTCTATCTGTACACAGATGCATGGATAAGTAATGTAAAATTTACATGTACTTGTGTGTTTTTTACATACAGACCAAGACTGACTATAAAACAGAATAGAAATATGGCAATTTAGAGAGTAAAAATTAGACTTTAGAGAGCAATGACACAAGAAATGGTCCTCCTCAGCTCCTGATGCTCTGTAGGTTGAAATGCACTATCTGAAGTCTTTTCCTTGGAGGAACACTGAAGCACCACTGCCAGCATGGCTGCTGCAATGAAACCATGTTGCTTGTATGAAATAGGGTAAAAAACAGTCAGGAGCATTCCATGTCTCTGCCATTCTCTCCTACAGATGTGACCCTTTAACATGCAAAGCTCTTGGTTTACAGAAATTAGTGAGATTATGAGAGCAAGATCTGAAATACTCAGTATTTTTCCTCAGTCTTATCAAAAGCAAACCACCATCAAAAACTGAAGTTGAAAAAATAATTTTAATCCATTATCATTATTTGCCACACATAAATTATGGCTAGATTGGTAAAAACATTCTTACTTAACCACTCTCCCATATAATGCATAATTCAAGGACCAAGTGCTGAGAAATGACAGTGCTTCTCCCAATAAACTTAGAGCAATTCAGGGTGTAAAAACCATTGTAAAGACCATTGTAGCTATGCAATCAGACTCTTTACCTTCGCCTCCTACCCACGCATGGTCTATAGAGGATACAGGTGTTGGTGAGATAGGCATGCAGTGTGAGGCTGGATACCCTGGGAAAACTCTAAACCTTACCTACTTCACAGCTCCCCACACCTTCCTGGACAAGCAACCTGATGCCTCCTCTGAGAAGGTATTAAGAACCATGTGATCTCCTTACCTCCTGGAGATGTTGGGAGGATGTAATCTTCTGTCAGCAGGGCACTCAGGTCCCAGCACCATGGACATTCACTGGTCAAACACCCCAGTGAGCAGAGCAACACATTTGTACAGATGTAAGGTGCTGGTTGTGTAACAGCCCAGGTGATTTACATTTGCTATCTGCAGGTAGGGATGAGATGTCTTGCCTGCAGTGCGTTTGCACGTTCATACATGTATGCCCAGAGGGAGGGTAAAGCAGAGCCCTTGGAGCTCAGTCAAGGCAGTGACTCAGAGGCAAGCAGCACATGCAGGATGAGTAGCTGCTAGGCAGGTACTTGTTGGGTGGGCTTGGGCTAATTAAGCTGATTGGAGAAAGAAATAACAGATCCGGGATTGAGAAGAGAACAAAAATGCAAGTCAAAATTCAGTGTCCATTAGTTCGATGTGTAATTTTGTGGCAGTTTACAGGCCTATGCATGAGAAAAAAAGTGGAAAATATCTATTTTTGTGTTGTGGAGGGATGCTGAGCTGAAGAAGAGACAGTTCACAAAACACAGTTTGGCTCTGTAGTCTTAATCCACTGCCTGTTACACCTTCTTCTGTTCAAAACACCCCATATCTTCATAATATTTCTTGCATGCAGGGTTGTATTGTTTTGTTACAGGACTGAAATCAGGGAGGAAATTGGTTTCTGATGATTGGAATGGCTTTGTAAATGAATGATGAATGAAGATGCAGGCAAACTGGGAAATACAGGGAAGAAATAGATAAATAGAAGAGAATGCTGTGGAAAAAAACCCAAGAGTATCTAAATTACTTACACAAAAGACACTAGTAATTTGTGTGCTTGTTATTAGGTATCAATGGCATCTCTCTCCCTACTGCTCTGAAATATGGTTAATATGCACAAATAAAGGAAACTGCTATCTACTCCAGTGTTTTTGTTAGTTTTAGGGAACCCCTACATTTCATTTCCAAACTTAAAAGGAAATAAGAAATCTGGAGCTCTAGAAATTGTTGCTGTTTCCTTTCAGAGCAATTCTACATGTTTGACATCTAATTTATTGTTTATGTCAGGTAAACAGAGACTGGACAACACAGAGTGGGCTGCAGTGGTAAGACAGTGAGTGAATAACTATGAGCCTTGGTGATTCATCGTTCCAAGGAGCTCTTGCTTTAATCACAGAGGGCTGCCAGATGAAGAAAACCATGAGGATTTATGACTTTGGGGCAGAGTGACAGCTGTCCTAGAAATTTCAACCCAAAACTACAAATCAGGGCTTTTATTAGAAAGTGATGGTGACGGGTTGAGCAACCAAACATCCTCCAGGACAAAACTGCCATGTGAAAGGGCAACCCTGCTTGACCCATGGAAAAATCAATCTGAAATGAAAGCTTTCCAATGGCTGAAGGATCCACCTGTAGGATTCCCTCTAGCTAAGGTAATCTTGCCTTTCTTATTTTTGGTCTGCCTGTTTTGTCACAGACACAAAGAAGCATTAAGTTCAGTGCTAGGACATTGTAAGCAGCAATTAACCATGGAGCATCCCTCCATAGTCACTGCACTTAACTGCTCCACTTCCACAGAAACCTTTCTACCCCTAGTCTGCTGTTTTAGATGATGTTAAGTGTCTGTATCATGGTTTACATAAGACTTCACAACTGCACCTATCAACTCTCCTCTGCCACAATCAACTGTGTCCTGTCTGCAAACAGCAATCCCTACAGGTAATGTAGAAGTGAAAGCTTACCTCAAAACTTGTGGCTGGATTGTATAGTTAGAAATTAAGAGACCTGGGCTTTACTGTCCCTTACAACACCCACATGTGCAGTTGAATAATTTTGTTATTGATATTATTTGGTTTATCCATCTCTGAAATGGAAAAGCTGCCTTTCTGGAGGGATTTTCCCCAAAAAATGGATTTGAGCCTCAGCTGGGAGGAGACATAAAAGTAGATGAAAGTGTTAATATGGGTAGCAGCTGTAGCCTGATTACACCCAGAAATAAAGAGAATGAACTAAAGGAGGGACATAGCGAATTCTTTCATATCTCCTACTGCACAACCCTCTACCTCAAACAAGAAATGCATTTTATTTTAGAAGTGGGACCTGCCCTGGATAGATCAGGGAGGCACAGGGGAACCTTATCCAGAGCCTTCTCCCAGACTGACCTGCTCCAGTATAGATGATCCCCGATTTCTAGGCTCAAAGAAATTCCCACAGGAAATATGTCCCTTTCCCAGTCCTATTTTAATCACTTACAGCTGGAAGACTTTCCAGCTTACAAACATTTAAAGATCAAGATATTTCAGCCCATACTTGCTGTGAGGACTGAGCCAAGCGGTTGCTGAGGTGGCCATCAGAGCTCCATCAGGGTAATTTAGGACTGGTTGATTGGTCTGCTTGATTTCAGTTTTCAGTAGCTGTGGAAACAGCACAAATACTCTAAAGAAGGTGGGAGGGGGTAGAGAAAAGACCTCAAATACTTTCCCACTGTACTTGTTTTCCTGCAGAGTTATTTGTGGAAAGCAAAGTCAAGAGCAGTTGTGTTCAGAAGCCAATAACCATTTTGCCATCACAATTCTGTGGAATTGAGAGCTGATACAGGATAATGGTCACCTAGTGGTGCAAAGGCAATGCTTCTCTTCAGAGAGAATGTGAAATCTTATGCGAAGCCAACATAATACTGTGGTGTCTGCCTTGCTGTCTCTGAGGAATGCTTAGAAAGAGGAGGTCACCACTCCCAGAGCTTCTGGAGGCTGTCACTTCTCACTCTGCAATAGCTGACAGGGCTATCATTACCTGGTGGGAGACCAAGCAACAAGCTCACCTCCTTCTGGGAAAGGCAACCCACTCAAAGCCTTAGGGCTGTTTGTAATAACACTTTCCTACTAGACTCCATTTGCTTTCAAGAGTGATAAATGTAGCACTGAGGGAAGAGAGACTTTTGAGAAACTCATTAACCACTCAAGATTTTGTTGTATACTCATGGTATACTTTTATCATTTTGTTAGGAAATTCTGCTTTTTTTTTTCTTGAACTCTGGTCCATTAGAGAGGTGACATCAGTAGCCAAATCACCATTCAAGTTTCTGTATAGAAGTCTCTTCACCTGAAACTTTCAAAGTGTTATACCGGAATATTGGCATAACATTTTCCTACTTCTGCCTTCTCTTCTGCAATAGACCACTCTACCCACCACATATCAAGATCAACTGTTATTTCTGAGGATGTGATTTTTTCCATCATTGATGGGAGACATGAGAACTGTTTTCAAGTCATTACAGTGTCTATACTCAGCTATCAAGGAAAAACATTTAAAATGTTTTGACACATATAGAATTGAACAGTATCAAACAACTACTTCAAAATGAAGAGAAAGCAAAAATAACAAGTCAGCAGCACATCTGAAATTCCTATAATAATATGAAACACTATTCTACCATTTCTTTGGAAAAGGATTTTCTGTGAAGTTGCCTCTATATGTGCAAAACAGCTGTTTACATGACTAGTTCCTAAACTCTATAAATTTCCAACTGAAAGATGAGAAAAAATGGACAAGTTTGAGAATGTCCCCTCAGTTGGGATTTTTGATCACAGGAGATTCTTAGTAACAACAATTTCTCATGGGATAAGATGATGGAGTGTTTGAAAGAGAGAAAAAGTTGATATTGTCAATATATTCCTGGTGACTTGAGGAAAGTTTTGCAAAGATACAACAAATGCTGACATTGTTGTGAGCTGTGATGCTCCAAACCATCTTTCCGCTTAGCACTTCTGGTCTGGAGAAAATTTGAATTATGACTGTTTCCCTGCTGTCCAAAAGGGGATGAATAAGCAGGCTTGGAAAACAACAGATTCCAGATCTGCCATTAGAGTATTTCTAATGTTTTAAAGACAACATTTTTTTGTGAGCCAGCACATATCACAGGCAGACATGAAGAGTGCTGCATGTGGAAAAAGTACAGCAGTGACATACACATCTATAGCTATATGCACGCTTGTTACCATCCAGGTGAGCTCAGGCAGCCTGAATTATCCAAGCTGACATTATTTACTCTTCTCTCAGCTGTGGAAGATTTTTTCCCAGAGCTCATAAGCTGCTCCCTTCTATCAAGCTTGCATCTGGAGAATGGACCTTCTGTGAGTTTCTTCCAAGAGGCCCCCTGCTCATCTCCCACCCCAGGTGATGTTAAGTAAACATTGGCTTTTAACCCCTGGGGAATTGAACTCGACCTTTTGTAACCACCGCAAATACCTTCCTAAATAAATGCTTGAGTAACAAGGGAAGAAAAAAAGAGGAAGAATTCAAGAGAAAAATAACGTATGCAGAGCTCAATTGAGCTGTTTGGTCACTAGATCCTTACACAGTGGGGATTGAGGAGGTTTTGTGATGGATGGCAAGTCATTTGCAAGAGCTCTGTCTGTAGTTGTCAGCACAGAAAGAGGTCCTTAAAATTCCAGCAACTATAGCTCTGCAATCCATCAGGAGAGAGCACAGACATCCACCCTCCCCCTTGGCCAGCACAGGAGCCCAAATGGCAAGCATAAGTCACAGTCATTTTGTTCATGCAAAACTCCCTGCCCATGAATTCACAACCAATGCCTGGGTTACTGTGTGCACACTCGTGTTTGTACTGACAAGCACATCTGCACACAGGGGCTCCAAAACACCCTGGGTGCAGTATTTCTTTCACCTGGCAGCAAGCTGGTCAGAGGGAAGATTCTGTTGCTTGAGGTGGGATCACTCAGTCATGGGAATACAGTACAATCTTACATGTGAGAATGGTTGATTTCCTATAACATCTTGGAAATGAAACTTCCATTTGTAGGCATTAAAATACTATTGTAAACCAATTAATGTTTTTTTTCCTTTTGATTGTCACTCATCCCATAGTGTGCAGAGTAGAAATTGTTTTTATTTGCCTTCGTTTAGATCTCAGCAGCCTTAATTTTTAATTGAAAGCCATGTTCTTACACCAAAAAAATAGATTAAATGGATTTGAATTTCAATCCTTTGACTGAGCTTTGAGAAATTTATATTAATTTACACTAAAATAAATTTTAAAAAAAGTGATCTATGCAATGCATTCCCTCTTCAAAATGTTTGTGGAGTTTTGCAGGTTTGCCCAGCTTTTCCCCCTGCAGCTCTTGGTTACTTGGTCTGGCTCGTTCCAGTTTAATGCAGACTAATTTCTATCAGAATAAATAGCATTTCTGAGCTGGTACAAAAGCACGCGACTTCTTTGCCCAGATTCTAAATCCTCCACAGGTTACACCTGTGGCCAGCATGGCCTGAGGGATAAAGCAATATGAAAGCAGGTCATTAGTTGGGTAAACATGAGATGATGCCATGAGGAAGTATTTGGCTCACCAGGTAACAGAGAAACAACAGCATTACTCTGCTTCTCCACCCTTCTTCATCAGACTGGGCACCACTGGCCACTTTTCATATCATACAGATGTCTTCCTTCATCCCCCAAGACTGAAGCTGTGGTTAACAGGGGTGATATAATCCAAGCTGGAATCCGATCCTAACAGCTTTTTCTCTCATTGGTTTGAGGCACCATCTGGGGAACACCTGTGATTAACAGGACCAGCATTTCAGTACCAGAGAACACAGGTCAGTTGACAGAGGATGGTATATCTCATCATCCTCAATTTACATGGGGGTAACCAAGGTAGAGATGTCCAAACTGAAGCGGATATAATGGCTCAGTTCAGAGTCCCTATCCTTTAACATTGACTTTTCTGGGCTGAAGGGGAGCCACCTGATGAAGGGAGAGAACTGGGGTTGGTTCCCAGTCGCCCTCCCACAGCCAGCCCTCAGGCTGGCAGGATCTGCTAGCTGACCTTTCCAGAAATGGGCTGCATGTCTGAGTGAAGACTCACTCAGATCAGCCCCCGTGACTCTGGGTAAATGAAACACTTCGCCGTCTGGCGTATCGCTCGGTTTCCCACGAATGGCACAAATAGTCATGTACATGTACAAACACAAGGGATCTATTATTGGTGCCTCTTCCTTGGCTCGCCATCGTGACGTCCAACCTGGAGGCAAGTGTTAATGCCCTTATAAGGCTCTTTGCATACATTTAAATATGTTATCCTTTGGCCGATGATACAAACTGCTATCTCAGTAGCATACGGCATGGGGAGGTGGGAGATTTTCTTGGCTCTGTGGTGAGAGAGAAATTTAAAAGGAGCCTACAATGCTGAGTCACTGTGACAAATAACTTACTATGGAATGCATTCAGGCTTTAGCAAGGAGGCAGCTGATAGTGAGTCAGTGACTGACTAGTGCCTCCTAGATTTTCCTCCTTGGGAAAGATTCAATTTAATAGGATGAAGTGCCAATAAAAAGTCATTCTCACTGTTACTGAGACAATATCACTAATTATACATATGGTTAAAACTGTCAAGTTATGTTATATGTCACATAAGATGTGCATTTATTTTTTTTTGGTGAGTACAGCATCACCCTGTTATAAAGTGGCTTAAACTGCTTTATAACATTAAAAACATTGAGCTAGAAATTTTGCTAAACTTCAACTCTTTGGCTGTGTTAATTCAAGAATCTCCTCTCTTTTGGTTCAACTTGGCAGACTTATGGATGTCCTATTTAGTGCTCTGGTTTAGCACTCCATGGCACAATTTAAACCAAAATAGACAGTTTAGTATAAAAAAAAAAAAACCCTCTAAGAGTAAAAAGGGGTAAGGATTTGAGGCAGAAGGTAGAAGAATGTAACTTTTTTTTTTTTTTGTTATAAGTAAAGGCAAATTTGTATTTGTTCAATCATGACCAAGCAAGTGTCTTCTTTTCTTCCCCCTCCAGTCTGACAGACTTATCCTCAGTCAGGGAACCAGGAACTTGTCCAGAGAAATAGCTCTCTCAGGACCATGGACCTAGAGGAGGGAAGAAGAAAGGAGGTCTGAGCAGCTTTGTTCTGGTCCCTTTGAACACCTAGTCATATACCCCACAGCAAAACAGCAGAAACCTCAGGAAGCAAAGCCTCCCAATATCTGAAAAGCTGCAGCCAGACACCCTTCCTATTCACAAATCTTTGTGTTCATGCTACCCTGAACAGCTGCCAATTATTCTTAAATATTCATGTAATCTCCTACCCTCACCTGATTGAGGCTGCTCCTTACAGGAGACTTGCTAAATTGATGAATGTAAAAAATATGGAAAAAGTTAAAAGGCAAAGTTGTCACCCCAGAACCAAGCAGCAGATCCTTTTTAACCAGTCTGTCCTTGGCAGCGGGGCATCAAGGGACCACAACAACATGATCCCTTCTGTTTCCATCAGGCTGCTCGTCCAGCTGATATTCCTTTCTTATTTGCCTGTGCTCTTGCTTTCAGAGAGATACTATAAAACCAACCCTGACATTCCTGAGATACCATGCTAACCATTACATTATGGAGAAGATTCCCAAGCAGATCACAACCAGAGGGAAAGAATATTCTACTTCCACCTGCACTCCAGGAGGAGACATGAAGCTCAGACTGGCAAGGGGAGCATTTTCCCTGAAGTAATTCCAGCTGAGACACTGCAGTCAGGCTGCCCTTTCTGAGCACATGTATCATAAAGGCATAGAACAATCTACTGCTTACTTAAACTGTTAATTAGAAAGTGAATTATACTAATGCTGTACTATGCTAAAGATTGGCTGCTGAAGTGTAAGATCTGTTGCCCAGCTCATATGAATCACAGTGGTCCACTTGCCAGTGAATAGGGTTCAAAGCTGGTCAAATATTTTTGCATGATACTTTTGTGTGTTTCTTGGACTAAAGTGTATTTTTTCTCCCCCCTAAAACAAAGCTTTTCTTGAGAAATTGTGGTTTCATCAACAGTTTCACTGTCTTTTTTGAGCCCAGTGCACCTTTCTCCAGCCCTGTGGGACAAAGGGCCTCCTTATTTCCACCGCATCTCTATTAAACCCCACTGTTAAAGCAATTAGCATTCTTGATAGAAGAGCAGAAGGGCAGCCAAGGGCTCTTCCAGGCTGGGGAAGAGGCATGTCCAGCAGGGCTGCATATTCCACCAGCGCCAGCATTAGATCATTTGTGGTTGCTGAAGGGCTTTGGAGCAAGGCTGTTGCTCACCCTGAGATGGTGAAGTGGTCTTAAAGTGGATGTGAGGATATAGTTATGATTAAAGGAGTCTTCTTCTAAGGAAGGATTATCTACCTGTTTGTACAATTTTAAAGAAAGAAAGGTAATCACATTTTTCTTTGTATACTTGTGAGGAGAAGCTCTCAGATATGACCTTTCCAAAACACCTGCCAATGACCAGAAGTAAAACAAGAGATTTCAGTAATATTTTTTCTAATGCAGAGTAAAGAGCAGCCAACTTCCCATAGAAAAGGAGGAGGGTTTTCTCCAACTAATTTTATTTCCTTATCTTTAGTCATTTATTGAAAAGAAAACACTAAATATATTCCTCAGTCTACTCCTTCCAGTGATAGCTCGAAGGAGTAAAGAACCATATGGTCCTTCAGCTGATCTATTCTGTCTCCATGACAATGCACATTTACAAAGTTTGCTCCTAACAACTTGGTAGTATGAGATCCATTTGCTTGTAATTCCATTTTGGGAGGAAAGGGCTTGCTGCTGTAGCTGGGTTCTCTTCCCACCCCTGCTGGAGGGGCTACCTTTGGGCACAAGGCTTTGATAAGGCCACTACACTTCCGTACAGAATTTCCCAGCCCTTCAGCTGGAGGAAATCAGTTTATCTTCTGCCATGTCAGTCCAGTTTCAGCCAAGAAACAGATATACTAAATTCCTTCAAGTTCCATGCAAGTTTTAATGAGCAAGACACCTCAAAAGAGCCTTTATTTAATCTCCTCCTTGTTGATGCTTATGCATTTTTTTAATTCGGTGTAACCAGACTTCCCAGAAGTTCTCAGCTGTAGGCTACAGTGGGGTTTTGAAGCCAAGACCTCCTGGAGCAGGACGCAAGAGTGGCACAGCAGGGGCTTGAGCAGGGGTACCTTGCACATAGGCACCCACCACAGCTGAGAGAAAGGCAAGGGGAAAAGTGGAAGTTGATTTGCAGGGAAGGGAAGCAGCATACCAGAAAATAAGAGGGCATGATATTCTAGACATAAACACATTTTAAACTAGGGAAAAAAAAATTCTTGTTTGATCATCTTCCCTTTACTTAAGGCAAAGTTAGAAGGTTTTGAAGTTTTTACTCCTCTCTCTGGGCCAGCTCTCCTCACCCCAGTACAGAGGCCCTGTGTTTCTTCCCAGGCTTAGTGGAAACATCAGGAGAGGTGTTCCTAGCCCAGGAAGCAGGTCACACCCCTCCAAGGAGGGAAGATGCTGCCTGCCTGGCCATACCACCCTCTTTGCCTTGCAGGGGCTGGATACTGTGAACATGATTTGGAGTCCTGCCACAGCCTGCTCAGAATCCAAATTCCAACAGTCCAGGCTGTGTTCTGAGTCCTGTGACACTGCAAGCTCATCCCAATATGGATTTATTTGGTTTATTGAAATTTAATGGTGTGCCTGTGATTAGCAGCATGCTCTGTGATATGCACAGCCTTCTGCAAAGGGCAAGGGAGCCACCCAGCAGAGCACTTAAGTTGGGGCATTTCTAAAATTTAAGGATATTCTCCAAAACAGACCAGGATCAAGAAGTCATGTTGCAGCTCCAAACATTTCGTATCAGGTATATCCCATCAGTAAATACATGACCTGTCAGGAAATACAGTCACTTCTTTGGGCCTTTACCCTTTGCAAAACACACTGAGCAATATCTGTTTTGGAATATATGGGAACTATCCAGAAAAGATACCAGCCTACAAAAAGTCAGCCACTACCACTCTTCCTGCCCCATAGCTAGGTCAGGGCAATGCCAAGTGGAAATACAGGAGAGGTAATCATCTTGTCATGCAGTGAGAGATTTTACATTTTGGCCCCTTAAATATTTTGTATCTTTATTTAAAAGAGCAAAGAAAGAATCTGAAATGCTAGCAGGCGGGCAGCAGCATGAGAGTGACTGATACCATGTTTATGGCCACAAAGAAGCAAAATGCCCATGATGGGAACCCACTGCACCTGGTGATGCACCCAGCTGAAACAAGATCTTGCCAGCAAGGGTGGTGGACCTCTTCATTCTCCTTTAGATCCATTATATTTATGTTTTCCCCAACTTTCTTGAGTTTTCTTATTTTTTTAAAAAAAAGTAGCAATATTTTATTGCTTTATATTTTTATCTTCAGTAAGAGGGTTTGGTTTCTTTTCAATCACATCTGCAAAAATAGCTTCCAGTTGAATACATCATTTGCCAGAAAATGTTGACATATTCCAATACTTACAGAAGCCACTTCACATACCCACCAGTGTACTGTAGTTTGGATTTACTTCTAATCAAGCAAGACAGGATGTCCTGCTCCTTTAATGGACAAAAATAATCTTACATAGCAATATAATAGCAGAAGGGTGTTCAGGCTGCATCTGGACCACAGGCTGTCCATTGGCAGCCTCCACTTAAGCAAGTGCAGAGGGATGTTATATTGTTATTTCCAGAGCAATTTCTGTGTGTTTCACTATTCCTTGATTGGTACAATAGCTGTCAACACTCTGGTTTTCAATTTCACACATTTGCTTATCAGAAACCAATAGAAATATACAACCAGTTGAAATGATGCACAACACTATTTATTTATTTATTTATTTAAGTCAAGGAGTAGCCCAAAATATGGGTTGCAGATCAGGTTAACCCACATAATTTCAAATGGACCTATAGCACATATTTCAACTCAATAAAAACTCCAGCTGGCTAAGATGTGACTGCAATTAAAATAAAGTACTCAAGAATAGTGATATATTTATTTTGAAATATATTTGTCAGAATGAAACATTTAGAGCTTTTTATCTTTTTGTAGTTTGTAAGCTCATAAACTAACATAGCAAATTCCTATGAATTTATCAGGTATTTGGATTTTTTCTAGACTGGTGGTTTTCACTAAGAAACTCCACTATTAACATTTTCACTGTTTGTATATCACATTCAGGCACAAACAGGACTTCAAAGACCTGGCAAACCCCTCCTCCTTTTTGAGCAGCTTCTGCAGATCTGTTCCTCCCAGTGCTGACCCTCTCAGTGATCAGGGTCAGGACACTGCTCACAAATCACCACATCCCCTTGACACCTGAAAATACATACCAAGCTCTAATTATGCTTGACAACCATCTAGAAATTCAGATTTCCTTTTTTGCCTGCCCTGAAATTGCCAGATTCCTCCTGAAGTCTATTTAGGAGTGAAGCTAAGGCTTTTCTAATTAGAGCTGAGTCTCCAGATCTCTCTTCACCCCATATACCAGGAGTGAAGACAAAGCTTGCCAGAGAGGAGTCATATCTAGACTAGTCTACCATCATTATGCAATGAAAGGAGGCGTACTGTGCAAGGAAGAGTTACTGCTGGAAAGAGAGACAGCTCAGAGTCATAGCTTCCTCTTTAAGACTTCAAGATTCATGGATTCAGAAAGATTCGGTTCCTCTAGTAAAAAAAACACCATTCTTTTGGGGAAAAAGCCAGTCCTGCTTGGACTTTGCTGATCTCCCCATTTAGTGGGAAAGCACACAGGATCTGGAGTGCCAGGAGCTTAGGAAGCACCACTCAAAGTGATGCCTGGTGAATTTGGAGCAGCTATTTGGTGTCTCAGAGCTTCCTCGTGAATGACAACATAAAGGATTCAATGTGTGCATCCAAGTGTCAAGCAATTGCTGCCTATTAAACACTTTAAGGGCAGGAAATACTTTCCAGATACACAAGCATTTTCTGAGGGAACTGCTACCCTGTAGGATGTCAGACACCATGCCAATGCCATAAGTGGCACCATACAGCAGTTTTCATTCAAAAAAATATATGACTGATGTCAAGAAAATCCAAAGAAATTTATCTCCCTTCTCATACCTCTTACCCCTGCATTTTTCTCCAGGGATTTGGGAAACAGGCTTCAGGAGAAGCTTTGAAGAGTCATGCAAAATCAATTGTCTCCACTGTCAGAGGGTGGGAAACAGCTAAAAACTTGCCACATCTTTTGTGAGTACCAAGAAAGGGGTGCAGAGCTAGCATATAGCTCCAGGACAGGTCTGGTGCCTTCAGAGCCTGGTGCCTTGGCCCACTGAACCCCACAGAACTGCCAGCACAGCCCCTTGGAAATGAGGAGCTGCTGTGTCCCAGGGACATATGAGAGTTTTCTTGCTAGGAAGGATTTTAAAGAAGCCTGGTAGGGAATAAAAGTCCTCAGTGAAGGCAAAAGAATTGCTTACTTCCTGCAAGATTATTGTACTTCAGCAAACAAACAAAAACCCCCCACCAAACCACAAAACAAACAAACAAACAAGAAGTATTTTTTTCTATCTTGTTTGGGGCACACACACAACAAAGGAGATGGAGCCAGGGGCATCTTACAAAACTGTGGTGAGACAAAGCCTAAGGAGGAGGTGTGCATGGATGGATGGCAGCAAACTCCGAGCCTTGTGGTCAGCAACATCTCTTTGCTTCTATAATACTGACTTCACACTGGGGCTGGGATGCTTTTCCTCACCTTCCTCAGGTTCAGGAACCCTGATGGGCATTCACTTCCCCATTTTTAGAAAAGATAATCTGTTTTCCTATTTCCTATTTGTTTGCTTTATATTTCCATTAGCCAAAAAAAGCACTGCTATATTTGTTGATTTTGATCCCAGAGGAGTTTCCCTGGAGGCACAGGGCAGGTGTCTGTAGAAATGCTGCCCTAGCACTGGGAGGAGCACTCCTCTTTGTAGGGAGGTTAAGATCTTGGTTACGTTTATTTAATTGTCTCCAGCTTCTCCTGTCAATAGGGAAAGACAGGCAGCTCCAGCAGTGACCCAAACCAAGATGGACTAAACACTGTGGAGGTGAGTCTATACAATGCCTTATAGCATCTAAACCTCCTGGTTTAGATGTGCCAGAGAAGTGGGGTTGATTCAGGCTCAAGTAACCGGCTCAGGGCTGCATCCAGGGTTCAAGCTGGAAGCTGGCATCCAGAAGAGAAGTTGTGCCCATATCCTTGAAAAATCTGTACTGAATCATCACCCAGTCCCTACTTTTTACTCTTACTGTTGCATTTTACAATCACCAAGGTGACTTTCTCCCCCCTCTCAGTTCCCAAGGTGTGACTCCCCAAAAGCAGGCTGTTTGTCCCCCCAGCAGAAAATAGAGTCACACCAGCAGCAGAGGGTGTGGGGGCAGATGCTTTTTGGGCATAAGAACTGGCAGTTTTTAGAGACTCCAAATGAGTAGGTGACTGTGCTGAGGCTCTTTCTCCCACCACAAATCACGAAGCCAAATATCTCAGTTGCACTACATGTCTGCAGCAGTTCCTTTTCCAGTGCTGGCTAGTGTGGGAAGGGCTCTGTTGGCACACAGCTTGCCCAATCGCTTGCCTGTGTGTGGTCAAACTTAAGGAGACCATGTGTTCAAGATGCACATGTGGGCAGGGCCCTTCTGCCACTTCTAGCCTTTCTGGCTTCACAAGGACACCCAGAGCGCACCAAACATCAAACTACCTGCAGTCCTGCAAATCCTGCAGGGATGTCTGCACTTGGATAGCCCTATTCAGGGAGCAGGCAGGGTAGCAGAAAGTGGATGTCACCTGCTTCTTAGAGAAGTGAGGGAAACCAGTTAGCAAAAGATAATAGAAACAGATGAACCTATGTATCGTGTAACCTACAAAAGAAAGGCCTTTTCCAGTGAAACAGATGGGTTTAAGTGCCATTTAAAGCAACTCCTGCTTTACCCAAGAAAGCCTCACAAACTTTGAATGTGGATTACACAAGCAGTTTATAAAACAGAAAGTCTGGCAATGCATCTCCATCACCACAGAAAGCCTTTTTAAGCAAAGCTGAACAAGAGGAGTCAAAACCAGCCCCTGTATCCTTGAAATTCAAGCAGTGCTACTGACTACCTGTGGCTGGAAGGTGAACTTAAGTCTGAAACTTCTGCTTTTCCTTCTGCTTCTCTGCTCCCGCTCTTGATAGCTCAGTCACATGGAGACTTTAAGAACATTAACAGCATGGCTCCATTGTTTCTCATGACTTGTAAAGATCATCACAAAAGTGCATAGGCAAAAGGTTAAGCTATGTGAGGGACAGTCAGGGAAAGGGACAGGTTGGGGCTTAGTCAGTCATGCAGAAGGAGGAAGAAAACTTGCCGAGAGGAGTGAAGGAGTCAGTGGTGTGTGGAGCTGCCCATAAGAAAAGCAGTCAGTGCTGTGTGATGCAGCTAATGAGGCAAGGAGTCAGAATTGCCTGAAAGAAGTTCATTGAAAGAAGGCATGAAAACTTTTCTAATGAAGGACTGGTGATGATGCCATTCCAGTCTGTCTCAACATAATTACTACAGTGTAGAAGACAGGTAATTCGTCATCATGTTTAGTGAAAAGGCCCTACACACAGAAAAAAGATGGAAATTTTTTTTCCCTTCTGGTCAAAAATCAAAATAAAGTGATAAGACACTCAGACTTTCTTAGAGTAATCAGTATGGACAGAGGAAAGATTAGATTGAATGAAATTTAGAGAGAAAAATATCCTCTCATCCTTCCTTTATAGAGAGTAGTACAACCACTCAGCTCGTGCTGCTGCTGCCATTTCAGAAGTGATAGCTTTGAGAAGAACCAGGGCTGGTTTTCAATATTAAGCTGATTGAAACATGTCTGCAACAGGTGAACAGAAAAATGCAGAGGAAATGAAAATGTTTTTAAAAGGAAAGAAAAATTAAACCCAGCGATATAAAGCAGAGTGGGGGAAATGGAGCAGAGTGGAGGCAAAAGGCTTCCAGCAGTGAAAGAAAGGCTGCAGTTTGCAGTTTTGGCTCATTGATTAAACCACTGCTTAAGAAAGTCTGGTGCTGACAAAGAGACATCTTCAACTACCCCAGGTAATTGAAGCCTCAAAGCCTCACCTAACCTGGACTTGAATGTTACCAGGGATGGGTCATCTGCCCCCTTCTCTGGGTAATCTGTGCCGGTTTTTCACCACACTCGCTGTAAAAACTTCTTCCTCATATCTAATCTAGTTCAACTCTCTTTTAGTTTAAAACCATTCTCTCAACAGGTTGTGCTAAAGAGTTTGTCCTCATCTTCGTTTCAGGCCTCCTGTAAATACTGGAAGGACATGATAAGGTGTTTGCAGAGACTTTATTAGGTGAATGCAAAGCACTGGGTTAAACATGAATAAGTCAGCAAAACTGATGAAGCAAACTGTTCTCACACATTTGAAAGCAAAGTGACTAAAATGCAGCTGCTGTAACAGGATGGGACTTCACCTTAAAATATTTTCACAGATAACAAATTTGTATAGATCTTCAGTCTTCGTATTTCACAATTCTCAGACCAGATTTTTGGTGGTTCTTTCTTGGATGGAGTGTTTCCACAGCTGTTCTTTATCTTTCCAATCTTCCTGCTACAGACAGAAGGAAAACAGAGTGAAATAATGGAAAACAAAAATTTACAGAGGTATAACTCAGCGTGACGCCTTCTTGTCTTATACCATAGTGACAGTGAACTGGGGCTGGACCTTTGTTACTGGATTTGGTCAGTGCTTTGGGCAAGGCTCTGAACAGCATCGCCTCCTTCCAAGAGAGCAGGAACGGAGTCCTTTCAATGGCTGTGTCTCATGCCCTGCAATGCAGAAATGCATGCAAAGGTGCAAATACCCAGCCACCATTTAAACAACCTTAAGGACAATTCCAGAGGAGGTGTAGGGTAAGAGAGAAGCATCAAGATGAAGGCAATGGGTTTGGTGAGTGTAACCTTAAAGTAAATATTTGAACAACAAACTGGAATTCACCCAACTCAAGCATTTTATTTGAAAGGAAGTATCTTAGGGATATCTGAAGCTGGCATGGGAAAGAAGGGAAGGAGATAGGAAAGGAGATAAAATATGCAAGGGTATTCACAAAAGAAAGAGGAACTCCCCTGAACCTCAGAGGAAAATCAGTTGTGAATATGTGGGTATTATTTAATGTCTGGCTTGCAAATAAATGCAACTGTAAGAAGGTGCCATGGTTTAGGAAAAGAATTCCCCAATTAAATGTTTCCTGCTGAAACACCCCAGAGCATGCCCCCTTCCCGTGCTCCTCCTGGTGTATTGGGGTGGAAGGGAGAATTACAGGCACAGAAAGGTAAAGATCACATTTGAGATAAGAACAATTTACCAGAAACAGCAACAAAACAGGAAAATGATCAGTAAGAAAGCAGCAGTAATAGCAGAGTTACAAGAGAGGTGAACAATTCACACACAGTGCTCACCTCACTGAACCCAGCACCACTGACCCCGCACCCTGCAAAACCAGAAAGAACAGTGATCCCACTCCTGGCAAGGTGGGAGGTGGTATCTTACAGTGACTGTGACCTCCTGCCTGGCAGAAAACTTAACCTGGCCAGAACCAGGCTTGCAGGGCTTGGGCAAAGCAAGGGAATGACTGAAACTAAGGCACAAGGAAGGAAGATACAGTCACAGTTAGATGTCATTTCTGCACCATGTTGGTTTTCAGACCAAAAATAAAAGCAACAGATCTTCAAATCGAGTATGCACAAAGCATAAAAATATTAGAAAAATATTTAGGCAAGAAGAAGCTATATGAAGGCTTTATTACATAATAAATTTATTTCTCTAAAGGTAGTTGTATAATGTCCAAAGGTTTCAGTGGAGCAGGCATTTGGGCTATTTGTTTTAGACTAAGACTCCACATAAACAGGAGGATGTGGTTTTCATGTCAGTAATGAATGGGGAACCTCATCCTAAAGCCAATTCACCCCACAACTTCTACGGAGTCAAAGAGAGAAAACCTGGCTTTTTTACAGTTGAATTGGAAAAAGTGCCAGTTTGGGGCCATAGGGATGGTGCTATTTTGTGTGCTTGTTCTCCCT
The DNA here is from genome assembly GCA_013186435.1 of Turdus rufiventris. Taxonomy (NCBI): domain Eukaryota; kingdom Metazoa; phylum Chordata; class Aves; order Passeriformes; family Turdidae; genus Turdus; species Turdus rufiventris. The sequence continues at coordinate 97,895 of PYHW01009386.1, forward strand.
TGTTTGAGAAATACTGGGGAAACAATATTATTTGGTTTCTGGATGCATTCCTTTATAGGTGTAGAAGGATGGAGCTTGCAGCCTTTCACAAGGAAGACAGAACAGAATCTAGAACAAGAGGAGAAAACACTTGTAGGTTTTTTTTCCTTCCAGATGCTCATTCAAACATTTCAGATAACATTTTTAAAAAAAGCTTAAAACAGACTAACCAAAATCACTTTTAATCAGGTTTTGTTTCCATGGCACCTTTGATGTCATAAGCTTAATAGCTCTTCAGTGATCCATAGAGTCTTCCAGGTTAAAAAAAAAACAAAAACAAAAGGCTAGACCTGAATGTCAAATGCTGAATACACCTTTAAAATATTATTTCTGAAAAGTTTTTAGGCATCCCTTATTTTTTAAGAGCCAAGAGAAACCAAATCTCCAACCAGGAATTTCCCCTTCCCACAAACCCCCACCCTGCATATCAATGGAAATCTTTGCAGAGAAGTTGGAATATGTGGAGACCCACAAATATATTATTAAACTGCAAAGGAAGTGCATAAAAAACACTGTTATAAAAATAGCCGTAAACCATTTCTTTATTTTTTTTTCCTTCTACAGATGCAAGCTCTCAAGAAACATCTTTCTGTCAAAATTGAAACAGATTGTGGTGTTCGGCAGCACATTTCTCTGCTAGGGAAACATTCTTGGTACAGTATTCTTGCTCTTAGTCAGATTTTTTTTTTCCCAGAATTTTCTGGTTAAACATGGTGATGATGGATAATAGCAGTCATACTACGTTTCTACTAACACACACAAGTCTTGCCAGAGGTGAAGTAGATGCAATTTGCTTTTATTTAAAAGTTTTTGCTCAATAATACTTTCATGGTCTGATCTGGCACTTGTAATCAAGCAACATTCCCAGTTCCATCAGCCCTTAAGATCCTTGTCTGACTTTATATAAAAAAAAAGGGGCAGATCTTTGGCTTGATTGTTCTCTAGGATCTCTGCCACAGTTTGGAGAGCAACATATTCCTCTACCTGGTGGTTTTGGTATGTATAGCAAAGGGAATAAATCTTCACACAACTTGCTGCTGGACACTAGAAATGTAATGGAATGTACTAAAAAAAAATAAAAAATCACGAAATCCTAATCCTGATTGCTTCTTTGAAGGTAAAAGTAATGATTTTTATTTGCGGATAGTAAAATACTCAGCAACGGTATACTAAACTAACTTTATATGGTAAAAACAACTTTAAAATTCAAATTTGAAAAGGAAAACTTGATAAAACTGAGTAAAAGATGTAAAACATGCATATCAAATTATATTTATACAATATGATATGAACAAAACAAAATAGGTCCTTGAAATAAAAGCTACTAATCAAGTTACTTTTCAGTTTACATTTCCAGTACAGAAAAAGGAGAAGGTATTGTGTTCTTCATACATCTGGACTTGAATTCTGCAATATATGTAAGAGTGAATCTGGATGCTGTCATATGCACCAACATAGGTAACCATAATTTCTAAGCCATTCAGCAAAATAAGTAAGATTTTCATGTTGAAATAATTAACATATTTTAGAGGGATAAAATCTAACAGAATTTTAAGCATAACTTAAAAAGTGGATGTTTCCTCTGTACATGGAAGGATTTGAACTAAAATCACAATACTGGTGAATAGCTCCAGACTTTTGATGGTATTAACTGAGAATGTAACATAGTTTATTGTACCGTAAATCCCCTGTATACATCTCAAAATTTGGTCCCATTAAACTTTCTCTGTTACAAAACATTGTAGCTTGTCTATTTTTGGCCTAGAACGGGATGACAATAAATAAAATGACGTATTTAAAAATCCATAAAACAACACAACCCCCACATATTCTTCCAGATATAGTAATCACATATTTGGGTTTTTGTTTGGATTACTGGCCTGGTCTGTGTTGATTTGGCATGGCCTGGTTTTTTGGTAGCAAGGGAGGGCCACAGAAGAGGCTTTGAAGATGGACGTGCTGCTGGCCTAATTAGAGACATTGGTAATGCCTCTATGATGACATATTTAAGAACAAAATCAAAACAATGCAGGGGTAGTTTTTTCTGGGGGTGGCGAGCTGTTGCCATTGGGGCCATCCCCTGTGTGCCATGGCCACCACTGTCTCAATGTGGACCGTAGTGAGTGAGCCTGGACTGCCTGGCTATCCCTAGCCAGCCATGCTGCAGGTGTGTCCTGGTTAGGAGGACAGGTGTCTGCTGAGAAAGGCAGGAGCTTCTCTTTGAAATGAAGAAGATAAACCCCCTCCCTCCAAATTATAAGAATTTTGAAATTAAGGGGCTCTCAGGCAAAGATATGGGAATAGGAATAATAGTTCTTTACTAGAAAAAATTAAAATAGAACTACAGGATTACAAAGAACAAATCCAAAACGCTGACAGAGTCAGAGTACAACCTGACACCCCGTCAGGCAGGGTGTTGGTAGCAGTCCCATTCAATGGTGGCTGCATCCTCCTGCAGTGACAGATGTGGTTCAGTTGAAGCAATGGTTGTGTAGAAGGGTTCAGTTTCCCTCTGAAGGTCCAGGGTGGTGTAGAAGGGTCTGCTTATCTTCTGGAATCCAGTGGAAAAAGGGCTACTTTTGTGTTCCAAATCTCAGTTTTTATCTAGGTAGGAAATGCTTGGCTCCTCCCCTGGTTGGAGCATCTTCCAATGGAATGAAGTGATTTTATCAGTCATGCAGTGGGACTCAATGGCCATTAACAGAAGATACCTCCTGGAGGAAGGATGGATTGTGGAAAAGATAAAGCTAACAGCCCTACGGGTTTTAATAGATGGCCCATTAGCAGATAATATGTCCCATGGAGATAAGGATCACTGCCCACCTGGTTTTAAGAGATGGTGATAGAATACATACTTTTTGGGCACATCTACCTTAGAAAAGGTAGAAGGGCAGGGGTGGTAGTGGCAGCTTCTCCTTCTCAACGCCCTGCTTGAGGAGAGGTGTTAAATAGTGCCAGCACTGGTGGAGCTGCCAGGCCAGTGGTGGAAATGTGGCAGATAATTTCCTGACAAGGAACATAGACAAGATCAACCTCTCGGCACCATGGGATTTTACAAGAATCTTTGCATTAGTGGAACTTGTTGGCAATGGTACCTACAAGCACCAGTCTTTCTTTAGTGAGAGGAGCAAGTGAGGACATGTGAG
>PYHW01009386.1:101230-113824 GCA_013186435.1 Turdus rufiventris
TGTTTGCCCGTGAAAAGGGACAACTTGGCATAGGACAGAAAAGACTCCTCTTTCCGAGCGAACAGAAGATCTCAAGGGACGAGCTGACCAAAACCCCCAGGCCACCTCCCTGCGCTATCCTTGGGAACCACGGAGGAGGGAAGGGTGTTTTAAAGGCTTATTTTACTTTTCATTATCCTCCTCTGATTTTCTTAATAATAAATTTACTTTATACCTTTAAATGTGAACATATTTTGCCTTTAGAATGTTTTCTCCCAGTCCTCTTCTCAACTCATGAGCCCTTTGTTCATTTTTTTCCCTCTCCTCTGCCCAACTGAGAACAAGAAAGAGTGAGCAAATGGCTTTTTTGGGTGCCTGGAATTTGGCCAGTGTCAACCCAAAATATCCTCTCTCTAACCTTCTGTCATTATGGAAAAAAAAACTACATAGCTACAATGTATTATAAGACAGAAAAAACCGCTTCTTATATTTTGATAGTATTTCTTTCTTAGCTATTTTGTGTGGTGGTGTTTTGCATAATGGGACAGATTTATTTAGACATATGTTTATATACTCATGTATGTACATGCCCTTATTCAAAATTATGTTCTGTAAGAAATACCAGCAATTTTTTCACTGGGAATTCTTCTAGGTAAAGTTCCCCAATGAACCATGCAGACATTCATGTACAGAGCCATGGTCAAGTTTTAATATGTTTCTATTTATCCTGTTTAAAACCAAATATTTCCAGACAAAAGAGATAAACAGACACATTAAAGACTCAATCAATGCAGCTATATAAAGTGTTGTAAAAACTGGAGCATGCTTAACTCACGTTGCAGAAAGCCTTAGAAAGGTGCTTTTCAAAATACTCTTGCATATGAGAACATGCCTTAAAAATTTCTTTATAAGAGAAGGATAATGAAAAATTATTTTATCTCTGTACATGGTATTGGAAACCAGTGACAGCTGAGCTGGGTAAAAGCTGATCACTGATAATGCCTAAAAATTCTGTTAGATATGGCACTTACAAGGCAATCCCAAGCAAAACATCCCTCCCTATTAAGTTAATAAGAAATGCATGTAACTATAAATCTTGTGAAGTTATACGTATCTATCTTCTATTTGGAAAGTGAGTCCCTGATTAAAGACAGAGAGGGCAGGACCCTGTAGGAATACGGATCTGTGACTGGAGCAAGTGGAAACCCCAAATAATCCAGAATTTTTAAGAGCACATTGTTATCATCACTATACATGCCCACATCTTCATACACTGACTTATACTAACTTTGTTGGAGGAGGTTGGTAATTTTAAGCAAAAGAAGAGTCTTTTAAAAGGAAAAAAAAGTCTTACTGAAAGCTGTAACTTAACTTTTCCATCTTGAAAATATTATCTTCCTTTTATTCTTCTTAGTCATGATTTCTCCTTCCTCAGACTTGTCTTAGCCACTCTTTACCTCCTGCTTTCTTTCTGTCTTGGAGATGAATGGATTTCAGGAAGACACTTCAGAGCAGTCTGAAAGAAAAAATCTCTTCCAGATTGGCTATTTTTCGATTAAATCCAACAAATGCGTATTGCAGGCAATACAGAGAACTGGCCATAAAGTACACAGTCTTTCATGTCTGTGCTACCTTTTCAGCTGCAGTTTCAGTCCGATCAGAAACAGTTGGTAGACTTCACTCAGTACCACTTTCTTGACGATCCAGGACTTTTTGCAGCACAAGTTCACCTTTGTTAAAAGATGGTGTTCTTACAAACATGCCACCTTTTCCAATTCTTCCATCACTTATTTGTTTCTGCCGGTATTTTTTTTCCCCCTTAAGAGCACATTCATTTTCTTGTTTCAAATCTTCTCTTAAACAGAACAGAGTCAGCCACCCTCTGGTCTCATGGTCAGTGGTGGGATTCCAGCATCTTTTCCTCTCTGCATTCCTCATGTAACAGCAATTTTTGTCTCCCATAGCATCTTCTTTTGAAAACCCCAGCTCGGTCTGCAGCAATGCTTCACCTTAAGAAAATTCCCTCTTTCCTCTTATCCACTCTCCACCCCCGCCCCCCTTCCACCCAATCAGGAGACGAACTCCAGTATTAAAAGTAACCATTTTTTCTCAAACTCACTCAGCATTTCTGTCCAAGTTAAATAAAGAATATGAGTTTTATATTCCCATTTAAAGCTTTTCCTTTGAACTACTATTTCAGAACCTTTTTACTTTGCCTGTTCTAGGGATACAATTTCTCTTGTGTTTAATTATCTTGTGTTAAAATTATCTTCTGTCCTAAAGTTCAGTATAAGATTCAAAGGTACAATGTAGCTCCCAGTTATCCCAGATTTACATCACAGTTACAGAGAAAAATCTGGACTCAAAGCCCCAGAGAGATGTCTGTGCCACAGATGTCACTGTTATTTGCATGTATTATAGTGTCCCCGATAAAAAACACATCTCTGATTTACTCAGTGAACCTCAGAGTTAGATTTTTTTCCCCAGACACGTAAAATGCACATAAGGACAAAATAAGGGCACGGCTAACATAAAGGTGAGCTGAATGGCAGCAGCTTTAGGCTGAGCAGTTTCTGTTTGTTCCACTTTTGTAGATCAGTGGTCAAGTGAAAGACAGAACGCAACCAACTGCACCACAGCCCAACCAGGAGCTCAGGAGTGCCAGACTGTCATGCAGATTTTTCCTTTTTTCTTTTGAAATTAAATCAAACAGAGCAATAAATACTCACTTTGATACACCTCAAATACTGCGTTGTTCTCCATATATATAATGTATATGACTAATTCCACCACAGCCCTTCACCTTTAGAAGAGCAACTTACGGAATGGTTATGGTAAGGAATGAGGAGGTGAGAGCCCTAGGTTGCAGTCTTAGTTCTGTTTGAAATTCCTTTACAAAAAGGAAAAAGAAAAGAGTTTGGAGAGTTAGCTGGCAGGGCACTCCACTGACTCCTGGAGCAGGCTGTGATTTACACTAGCTAGTGTGACCAAGGCTCCACTTCTCCTGCTTCAGGAGCTCTGTTTTATTTACTTCCCTAGTAAGAAGAATCTCTGTGCTGTTTTGCAGGAGAATAGTTCGCAGGGGTAGTGCAGAAAGCAATTTTCCTCAATGGATTACAGCTGTACTGATTGCAGCAAAGTGGAAACAGCCTTTCCTGCCCAATGAGCACGGGTGTTATAAAAGAGTGGATTAGCTTGTTGGGGCTGGAGAATCAGAGTTTGCTGGTTGTGAGGACGGACGGACGGACGGACGGACGGACGGACGGACGGACGGACGGACATGCAGTCATGCAAGGGGCAGATAAGGTAAAATGTGTGATGGACAGACAGGGTTAGGTGGCTGGGTAAGGGACAGGTTGGGGTTTAACCAGTTATGGAGAAGGAGACTTCCAGAGTGAAGGAGGGAAGGAGTAAGTGCTGTGTGGAGCTGCCTGTGAAGAAAGGAGTCAGTACTGTGTGGAGTTGCCTGAGAGAAGGCACGAGAAGCTTTTAATAAATGAAGGACTGGCGATGATTGCAGTCGTGTCTGTCTTGACATAATTACTATGCTTCTTTGCTTAAACTTGCTAGCTTGAGAAAAAGTACAAGCTGGCCACTCTTCTGGAGGAGACCATGAGCTCCTATGAGTGAGAAGGGTCAGTCTGTGCTTCTAGCTCATGCCTGCAGCATTTATCAGGATGAAGAACAGGCTGATACATCCTGCAGGGAAGCTTCCTTTTAGTCATGAAACTTGAGCATGGTGTCAGAATTCGTTTGAGTGAGACCTTTACACAGGTACTCAAAACTAACCATTAATAATGGACTAAATTGAATTGAATGCTGGCTGGTGTACTGCTACTAGCTTCACACTCCCAACACTTTCCAAAAGCTAGAGTTTTATACAAACCTTCTTTATCTGACTCATGATTGCTTCAAATCAATCCTAGCAACCTTTACCGTATTTGAATGCTCTCTTTTCATTAGTCTGGCTTTTTACATAGATGCTTCTGCTGTGCTCTGATGATATTAGAGTAAATCATGCAACATTACACTGGGTTTTTGGGTGATGAACATCCAGCAAGTAAAACAACAGCAAAAAAAGGAAAAAACAGAAGTCAAGAGACTGTGATTACTGCTTTTTAAAGTTTTTCTATACACAGAATGTCAGCCACATAACTTCTACCCATTTTAATGGCCTTCTGTAACTAAAACCCTTTTCACATGTTTGGGATAGTACTCATAGTACTGTAATGTGTTTGTGGAACTGTTTGTCCGTACAACAAATATTTCCTGAAGTTTGCTTAGGGGTCTGAATGACAAAAGAGAGTTATTTATTTTGTGATCTTTTTTGTTGCTGCTGTCTCCAGTTGTCCTTTGAACATCTCTGCAGAGATGTCTCAGTTACCAATTTGCAATGAAAGAAATCTAGATGTGGTACAACTTCACCTCAGCACAAATTGCGGACTGTGAGCAGCTGCCACATGGAGAGATGAGACAACACCATAGCAAGTGTGGGAAGAAGGGCAGTGTGGACCTCTGCCTGAGAAATCATTATTCATCATAGATTGAGTCATCTGTGTTTATCAGCCACAGCCCTTTAGGTCTAAGTTGTCATTTAATATACTTTTACACAGGTCCAGAGGTCTTTGGGCAACTATAAATAGGGATTGTAGTATGGTAAAGCCCCTTTCCTTTGCTAAAGAGGTGAAATGAGGTTTATCGTAAATAAACATTCAGGTGAAGGTCTTCAAAAGGTATGGTTTCTGAGATTTATGACAAGAGATGTAATTTAAATAAAGTGAGTATTTTAAAACCACATTATATTATTTTTCTGTGTGAGGGCCATGCAAAACATGAATAGGTCACTGAATAATGGTAGATTTGGTGGAATTTGCTTTTTTTTGGATGAGTGCCCAAGTAGTCTAAATCATGTATGCATATGCTGACATTACTGAATGTGAGATTACAGAAATGGAGACTTAGATCTACCATTTAAGTAATTAAAATTTCTATTGTATTAGGTGTCCTTATTAGGAGTCCCTGATCCCTTTTAATTCTCATTGTTAGAGTCTCCGTTGCCTGCTTTGATATTCTTGTGGTGTAAATACATTTTCATGTTGCTTTAAGGACCTTATGTGAATAATACCCAAACAAACAGAAAATAGTGAATCATATAATTTGTACATGCAAGTAGTATGAATTCAGGTCATGGAGCACAGTGAATTTATGGGGATGCTACACTGGCTTGTAAGAAAAAAGGTAGAGTAGCTTGCTTTAGGTGGTTTGCAAAGAGAGCTTTGAATATTTCATTTGCATTTTGTTTACCAGGAGCTCCAAGTGAGTTTCAGGCAGATGTGTCCTCAAGAGCTAGGCCATCCCATTTGCTTTTCAGCGCTGCCATGTTGCTGTGGCTGGGACAAGTAGAAGGAAGAGGCCGTTCATGTAAAAAAGGCAAAATTCAGTATTTTGGAGAGATGGAAGTGGGCTGACCCTGTCACCTCCTCTGCTGCAGAGAGGTACCTGCAGCCTCTGAAGGCTGGGTAAGGGCATTAGCAGATTAATTACTGACTAGGTGAATAATTTACCGTGATTCTCACACCATCTTACCTTGCTAAACCGTCTGTGCATCAAGCTGTCCCTGCAATCCAAGAGTAAGACTGCACTGCATCTTGTCTCCTCCTTCTGTGATTGAACAATGCCCTGAGGAAGAGCCTTGATGTTCCTGGTTTGGTGGTAACTACAATGGATGCCGTATTTAATATAATTTCTATATTTCAAACTGACATAAATAAAAAAATCTCATGGTATTACTGAAAGTAGGACGTTTAGATAGGCAAGAAAGGAGAAGCAAGAATTTGGTATATACTGCAATTGTATATCCAGCTGTATGTAATACAGAGTTCAAATTAAATATCACTGTTAGTGAACCTAAGTGACCTGTTTTACTGATATTTTGTATTTAAATTCCATTCCTGTCACATTTTACTTGGCAGGTATCTGAAATGTCTATCAGACTAACTTGTCTTTTGCCCTGCACCACTTATTATCATGTTTTCTCCAACAAACACCAGTAGTTGCCATAGTAAATGGACCTGGTACTACCTCTGGAAAAGGAGTCCTAGTTATTACACATTGGCCTGTTTATATTTTACCTTGCAAAACTGAGGGGCGTCATGAGAAGTGAGATGAGTACTGAAATGTTTTGCCCTGTAGCTTTAGGAATAGGTGCTCTTCTAGGTCTTTGCCTGTAGTTCCCAATAAGGTGGGACAGGCTCAATGCTTTTTCTTCACTTGAAGACAGTACAAATGTTTTGTCACAATGAGCAGGACACACCTACAAAGATGTGACATCATATATTTTTCTTACTGAAAAGCTCCATTCTCTGTGTTCAACAATAACTCCTGAAATCTAATATATTCCTGTGAAAAGAAATTGTCCTCCCTGGTTTATAGATTCCCCCAAATATGCTGTATATATGCCTCAACAATGAGTACAAAATTTCAGTTACCCCCCCACACCCCCTCAAAAAAAAAAATTCAAGATACTGGATGAAGGCAAAGGCATTTAGATTTCCTGGGAAAAAAAATCCTGCAGTATTTTATTTTTTTGATCAGAGTAAAGTATTTTGAGGGACACTGTGTTAAACAACGTGGGGGGAAAAAATATGTTACTAAAATCTCCAAAACGCAAAGCTTTTTTTCTGCCCCCCTAACAGTTGCATTTCTTTTGGCATTGACTTTCTTCCCAAAGAGTTAGAAGCAATATCAAACAATGTGAGTACATATTGGACATATTTTTCCAGGTGTCTACCGACACAGCATCATCTTGCAAAAGGTTTTGCTGGGGAGGTTTCAACACTGCATGTTTCTGCAACGATTTCAAGCATCTGGATACAGACTGTATCACCATCTTCCTGCTGATAAAGGTTGGGTGACATTCCTGGTTAGAACTTCTATTGGTAAAAACTGTAGAGCAGTGTTCCCACAAGGCTTGCAGATGACTCTTATTTCTGTCAGATTTTTCATCCAAGTTCAAAAGAAACTATTACAAGGTCAGAGAATTTTATTTATACAGGCTTTAGAAAGCTCAAAATAAAAATGAAAGTTTTCTTCTTGAGAGATATATTTTGTCCAGTATGAAACATATTAATTATTGAATTTACAGTCCTTTGATTTTTCATTTTTTTTCCCTTGTGAATGAGCCAGCAACTCTAGAATCAACCTCCTTAAGGTAAAACTTGCCCTTTCCAAAAGTACTTGAGAGGCAGAGAAGCAAATCAAGTGTTCCCAGATTGTTGAAGTGATCTAGCAGCAGTAATTTTTTTCTTTACCTCAAGAATGCACACCAAAACACCTGCATGTATGCCTTTGCATACCATGCAAACACTTTGAGGTCAGGTGAGGGCTCTCCAGAGGGACAACAAAGTATTTTCCCTAAGCCCTTCTCTTTCATGCAATTTGTCTTCCTGCCTCACCTTTGCCTCTTTGGTTTCCTTGGAGAGGGGAGGTGATTGGGAGAGGTGCTGCTGAACCTAGAGTCATCTTGAGCAATCTGATAAATAAATTCTAAATAAATTTTAGAGATAAGTTTCCATGCACCCTGGATATTCAAGAAGAGGGGGAGAAATTAGCTTCTTGATACAGAGTTTTTTATATAATAGAAGACCGTCTGGGCTTAGTCACTCTTTAGCATGACAGTTCACCATGGAAATGAGAAGTCCCCAGTACATGTGGCATCTGTTCCTACCTCACAAGATTAAGCTGCCCACAGGTGGGAGTCCCTGCTCACACAGAACCAGCAGAAGCACAGGAAAAAGCAGAGACAAGAATAGTGCTGACACAGAGTTGTCATTAAAAAAAAAAAAAAAAAAAGCATGGTGGCCCAAGTTATTAGGTAACTGGGTCATTTAAGATGAACGGAAATAAGCATATTGCTTACAGAACCTGCTCACGGAGGTTCAGCAGTGGCTTCCCATGTTGTAACCAAACTGGAAGTGTCAGAGCTCAAAGAAACATCTCCCAAATTGTGATAAAGGAGAGAGACAGTGCTGCAGTTTCAAAGCAACGGCATATTTACCTTCTTCCCTCTCCTTTTCTGTATTTATTAACAAATGTTGTGGAAGCTAGATTGTGCATTATGCAAATTCCCTTGGTTGTGTACACAGGCTTCCACTTTTTCAGCCATTACACCAAAGCAGTCCCTTTTTGTTGGTTAGCAGGATCAGGGAGTCATTCTTCCCCAGTACTTGGCACTGGTGAGGCTGCACCTTGAGTGCTGTGTCCAGTTCTGACAAGGTGGTGTTAGGTTACAGGTGGACTTGATGACCTTAAGGGTCTTTTCCAATCTAGTTAATTCTGTGGCTCTGTGATTTTCAGATTTGTATCCCTTACTTATTGCCATGGCATCTGATTAAATAATCCAGTGGGCAAACCTGAGCAAAGCTCAGGTTTTTCCCTTCCCCCAATGCAGGGGCAGAAGCAAATATAGCTGCTTCCATCTCATTAAAAAAACAAAAACCAAAGAACAACAACCCAAACATTTTACATATAGGATCTGGAACCATAATTTTCTAATGTCAAAGTTCACATGAAATACCTCTTATGTTGTCTCAGCCTATTTCCTGGCATAGAGTTGTGATCTCCGAGAACACATAAATGTTTCAGTATTAGTACTAAGAAGCCACATGAGGGAGCATTTGGAGAATTGAAATGCTTTCCTTGTATCATTGTAAATAAGGGAGGGAATCAAACTTGATCCCTCTGGGATATATGGAATTCAGACAAATCTAGATGTTATTATTCATTTCTCCACTCATACTGGGATGTGGAAATTGTGATCCCTGCTGAAGACAGAGAGTTTTTTTTTAAAAAAGCCCATTAGTGATCTGAAACAAACAATTTCTTACTCTGGCCAGGGTGCTCTGTGACTGGTATACCTGAAAGGGAGCACAAATAAATGGGTTTACATTTCAGTTAAAGCAAATTATGAGACACTCTGTATAGGTTATTCCAGGCTGAGTGTGACAGCATTACCAGTTTTCTCAGATTATCAGCAGCCTCAGCTGACAGTGGCAGGGAGTGGTAAGGTCTCCCTTTCTGCAATATTCTGACTAAACAAATAGTTCAGCCTGCATGTTTCTAAATTACTTTTACACCTAATACTTTTATATCTTAGAACTTACTAAAGAAAATGAAATCCACAGGTATATGTAGTTAAATTGATCTCACTATTTTTATAAACTGACTCCTAATTTTTTTAATATTTTGGGTTGGCAGTAGTGAAGCTAATCAAAATAGGAAACAAAAACATGTCCACATCAACTGTAATGGGAAATGTGTATACATTTGTGCACTGTATTCTTATATCAGAAAAAAATAGCCAGCTGCAATTTAAGCTATCCTTTTTGACAGAGTCAACTCAGTCAAATAACATCATATGATTTTACCAAAACCATTTTTGTCAGTAGTGCTAAACAGGTGTTCAAGAAACAAAACATTTAGCACTCTGCCTCAAAAGTCAGCATTTGTAGAACTTGTTCTCAATCAAACAAACTGATATTAAAGGTAATTTTGAAAATTATAGAAAAGGACTCCACCAAGATCCCCCTTTTCCCCCTGCATTATTCATATGTAAAATTGGCTAAAGAGCAAGTAAATAATGAGTAGCATAAAAATCAGGTTGCAGTTATGTTGCTATGATCACACATGGTTGTGAATGCTTGCAAAATTTGCGACTCCTTGTGAGGGGCAGAAGTTCCATTAGTCTCTTTGTTCCTTTTGCCTAAATTATATAATCAACTCCAGGTGTGGCAGAAATATAGAAGCAGAACAGAAAAAAGAAAGACAAACACAAACTTTTAACCAAGTACTTTTGTTTGAACCTGATGGGGGAGGCTGGGTGTCTTCTCCCTGCAGTTTTGGTGAAAGGAGTGGTGGGTGACAGCTGAGCCGTGCCAGGTCCAAGGAGCCTTATGGCCAAGCTGCAGCAGGGCTTGTCTGCCTGTCTGCGGGGTGGCCCTGCAAATTACAGTGTAAAACTGATCTGCACTTGAAATAATCCCTGTTTTCCTAAGGATTAAACTTAACCCAGATCACTCCAGTGAGCGGTTTATGGCTCGGTCCCCTGCCAAATCTTTTTGTCGCAGCCAAGGGAGAGAAATCTCCTGCACAGGAGTGTGAATCTGAGGGCAGGATCTCTGCAAGTCTCCTCTCCTGCCAAACCCAAGAACCTGGACATTCACAGCCTAATGGTGGAGGAGAGGCTGGCATTCGTCTCCTCTAATTTTTACCTCTCTCACTGCTTACTGATTTTCTTTGCATGAAATCATCTGACTGTTTTTATTAAGCCAAAGAAGCTCTAAAAGTCTGGTGCTTGCCGATATCCTCATCTCCAGAGAACAATTCTTTCCAGCTCCAGTAAATAGGACTTTAAAGGTAAATGGTATTATAGTGTTAATTTCAAAGTGAATTATTCAAAAAGTACTCCATATATCAGCAAGCATCATTTTGTGGAACTATATTAATGTCTTAAATACAGTTCTCCCTTTCTAAAAGCTGTTTTATAGATCCAGGAAATATGTCTGGTATGAAGAAGTGCTTATTGTAAAGGATATTTTAGCAGTTGTGTCCAATTAATGAGGAAGGCAGGATGTAGTCTTATATAAGAAATAGCACAACAGCAATAATTCCTTAGGGCTTGAGAGTCTTCACACTTTCAGATACTGCACAGTTATCCATTCATTCAAGGTACCAGGTCAGTTTTGTTTCACATTCTTATTTTCACACACACACATTAAAAAAAAAAAAAAAAAGGTAAGCCTTCCTTTCAACAAAGGCTCCCTGTATAGAATTGAGAAACTGAAAATAAGAAACTGTTGCTTTTCAGCAGAGATGCCTGAATGTAAGTTACTCAAAAAAGACTTGAAGCTTCCAGGATTAGCTGAAACAAGCAGGAAACTCTCAGTGCTGGCAGCGGTGGCCATTCAATAAGGAAAGGACCAGACTATAAAATTCCATTTTATCCCTGTGATTCAACCATCAGCTCCTTACTTCAATTTCTCAATTTTGAAAGATGGAAAGAAGACATATGAGCTGCAGAAGGTCCCCTCCTAGATTTCTGCATGTTGACATGTTACTGAACACTGCTCGGCAAATAAACTATAGCCTTACCTTAAGGGACAATGCATGTCCTTTGAAATTGTACATCAATAGGGATGTGGTAGGAATCTGAGCAGAAATCTTGGTTTTCTAGATTTTTCCGCATTCAGATGAAAGGGCCAAAACTTCCCATCTTTTATGTCCCACATCCATTACATGAATTCTATGGCACTGAGGATTAAAAACAAATAGTGCAAATATTAAGAGGATTTAAAATGTCTGTGAGGTGGCTGTGTCCCTGTTATCTTTAGTAAATAATGGCTGAATCTATCTATATTTGTGTTACCAAATTGCTTAGAGGCTCAGCCAGGCTTGGAATCCTACAGTGAGGGCCAGTGCAGACTGAGACATGAAGGTGACAGCAGGCAAGGATTGTTCTCATCCCTATTGTACTGAAGATAATTGTGGTGTGGGGCGATTAAACCCAACTGAGCACCAGAAGCAGTTGCTACCATTGGTAGGTCAAGGGATATGGCAGAAAACTGGAACTGCTACCCTTGTGTCTAAACATTGTCATAGCTATAGCTATAAAAATCAATAGGTCCTCCTTAAAAAGCAACCTGCCTTCTTTAACTCATGATTACACTCCCTGAACCTTTTCAAAGCACTTAATTTTCTTCACAAAAAAGCTGGTAGCTGTGAGGTAGGTGCTAGGAACTCAAGTTTACTTGGGAGGTTGTATCTAAGATCCAGGGTTTGATCTTGGCTCTCCATCTCTTACCGTGCTGGTGAAAAATCTAGTCAGAGTTTATTTATATTTTATATATGGTTATATTTATATCAAGTACTATCCAGTCTGTTTCTGCTCCTTACTCTCAAATTTTCCTCTCCTGAAGTGATGAGTTGATCTACACTGTTCATACTTAAAATGTAGAGGAGAGAACATTTGTGGTGATGCTTTTCAAATCAATTAGAAGCCCTGTAATAGTTGCCTGTCTTGCAAAACTGCACACACCTGCCAGTTCCTACAATCAGAAATTCCTGCAAATCACACTGGCTATTTGTGATGGAAAACAAAAGAATGAGATATCTTCTATTCAGTGGGTTTCAGACTTCTTTTTCTCTTTTTTATAGTGACTTTGACATCTCATGCATTTGAACTGACCACAGTGTTTTCTTTTCACATTGACAGTATATATATTAATGCAATATTTTTTATTGGTGATGACTTGATTTTGAATCCTCAGATCTATTTAAAAAAATAATCCCTCTGAAAACTTATGGTAAAGACAATAAATATGAAAATCACCTGCATAGTGAGGAGCTAGAAACAAATAAAATCTTAAGACATTTTCTTATGAACAATTAAAGGATGAGAGCTGAAAATCCAAAACTCATCTTGCTGGCTAGCAAGTCAAACTGGTTCATACAAGGGCTTGTGCCACACATTGACCCATGATTTATGCTAGCATTACAGTCTCTTGACCATATTTTAATTGCCCTACTGTCGAAGTCTAACTACTACTACTACTACTACTA
>PYHW01009386.1:136397-147139 GCA_013186435.1 Turdus rufiventris
GCAGGGCCACTCCCTCCTCCCAGCCCGGCACAGCCCCGCTGCCACTCCCCCTCACAGCCCGGCCCTGCTGTGGGGCCACTCCCCATCGCAGTTCGCACTTCCGGGTTGGTAACTTTTGCCACTTTGTCCCTCAGATAAGGCGCACCGGACTATAAGGCGCACTGCCGGGTTCGAGGGAAAATTTTAGTCAAAAGGGTGCGCCTTATAGTCGTGAAATTACTGTAATGTGACATCCCATTCACCCTGCTTATTGCATCACCTCGTGTTGTTTCAACATGGAACTTAACAGAACCTTAAAAAAAAAGGAAAAAATATTAATTCTAATTTCTCTGGTTTGCAGAATTTATCTTAGAGATATTTTTCACATAACAAAATACTAATTCACTGCATCAAGATCACTTATACAATCAGACAGCAAACTGGAGATAAGATCCTTTTCTCTGAATAGACATTATTCCAGCAGCTTGGCCTGTAGGAATTACATCTCCCAAGTACCCTGTATGTTCTCACATTACATTCTGGTCTGTTTTACAGTGACACTGGGATGAATTTTATTGCCTTTTTGGGTGAAGTATCACTTGCTTAAGTATTTCTAGAATTTAAACAGAACTACTTCAGAGGAATTTACATTCATATGGTATATTGCAACCAAATAATAAGATTTTATGATACTGTAATATTTTATATAACAAATAGATATATTGTCAAAAGCACAGCATATACAGTTGGGGCTAAATTCTCAAAAGAGCTAAATTGTCCCTTTAGGTGCACAGATTATTCTATCTTTTTTATTCTCCCTCCTTTTTTAGACAGGTTTAAAACCCTGGTCCTTGGTACTGTGTTTCATGGTATGTATTTGGCATATTGAATACTTAAGAGCATAATACCCAGTAACAAATACATTTGGACCTGACAATTGTGATAAAGATGAACTTGAGGCAGTAGCAGAATTATGTTTAGCTATTTATTTTTAAGTAGGAAATAATACAAATTCTAAGACTGAGCTTGAAGGTGTGAAAATGGGGCAGGATATAGGACAGAATGAGTTCGGGTATGAAACATCTATTTTTTCCCAAGATAAAATGATATTTCAAAGTCACTTATGTGTCTAAATCACATAATTTGTTTCATATGAATTAAGCAAAGCATCTAAGTGAAAGTAGTTACAAAAACTGCTCTGTAATTACCTTAGAAAGATAAAGTCTGCCTATTTGCATTAGAGGGCCAAAAATCTTGCATATCTGATAAATTAGCTTCATTGTTAAATCCAGCTTTGAAGGTGTTAATTTTTTCCTTTTATATTTTTTATTATTACAAATTACACTTCAGTGGAACTCTTTCAACTACTTTTGGTATTGGCAAACAGCCCCTGGAGACTGGCATCCCTTCACAGGCAGATCCAATCTTCCAGAAATACAAAGAGAATGCAGAATAAAATATGAAATGACAGTGTCTCCCATAGGATAAGTTTCAAGGAAGTTTTTAACATAATTTAGAAATATTTCATATGGATGCCCAAACAAAAAGATTGAAGACACATATTTTCCAGTATATAAATTGGTGATATGAATACTTTTTAAAATTTTGCTTGTCATAATGGAATTAGATTACCCTAAAATCTGTACAATTTTCTAAAACTTTTTTTTTNTTAACACTTATTCTAGGACATAATTATGAAAAATAAGTATGTGTTTTTTCTCAACAGAAAAGGAAGCACTGTGAGTCAGAAGATCTGGCTCTGGCGCCAGACACATCCTGTGATTAATTGCTCTGAATGCATTCTCTGTGTATCAAGGTTCTTTTTCTATAAAATGGGAATAGTTACCTAACTCTGAATAGTTCAGATTTTGGACAGCAGTTCAAATTGTTAGTGAGTAGAAGCTGAGGGAATACCTTTGCACCTTCCCTGAGCGGTTTTGTGATGCGCAGTGATAAATCTAAAATAATGCATTTTTTAAATAGTGTGAAATAATTGCTGTTAAAATAGTTGTTTCATTCAGATTTACTCTTTAGGCACTTTATTACCCATTAGGAGAGAAAAAGTTTTCAGTTCCCTACAAACAGAAATGTTAATTTCCTGAGCATGCCTTGCAAACAGATATATTTTGCATTCAGGTAATGGTTCAGAGCAGACTTTTCTAAAGATTTTCTTTAACAGCTTTTCATCTGCTCAAGCCATCACTGTCCAACAGCTTTTCATCTGCTCAAGCCATCACTTGGACCTCTTCCTCTCCCATGTACCCCACAGAGGAGTGCAGCATGCAGGTGGCTGCATGCTAAACCCTTGCCAGGAGGGGATTTGAAGAGAGATGTTTTTCCTGGGTTCCACTTCACACAGCTTCCTGATCTGATGGGAATTCAACCTCTCGTGCCCACACATTTTGGAAGGTAGCATGGACCAGGATTGAGCGCTATTTTGTGCCTGAATACACAATACTGCCACAAAACACTCAGCCCTACCAAATGCCATTTGTGAAACACATCCAACCCGTTACACTTATGAGGCAAGGCAGATATAAATGATAAAGTAAAACCTTACCTAGGGGCTCTGCAGCCTGAGGCAAGTGGTATGCAAGGAGAAGTACTGAAAGGGGCTTATGAAAAAGAGGGAGAATGATTTTCTCCCAGGCAGACAGTGACAGGGCAAAGGGGAACTGTTTTAAACTAAAAGAGAAGAGGTTTCAATTAGATGTAGGAAGAAGTTCTTTACTCATAGGGTGATGAGGCACTGGCCCAGGTTGCCCAGAGAAGGTGTGGAGGCCCCATTCCTGGATGGTCAGGGTGGGTGGGGGCTTGAGCAACCTGGGATAGTGAAAAGTGTCCCTGCCCATGGCAGGGGGTTGGAACCAGATGGATTTTAAGGTCCCTTCCAACGTGTTCTGTGATTCCCTGAAGGAGAAGGACCCCGTGTAAAAGCAAAAGGGCAATCAGAGTTTGCTGCATCTGCACGGTGTCCTGTCAGCTTTATGGGAGCTGTGCCTGAAGTGGGCACTTTCCACACATGAATATTGCGGCCATGGGATTAGGATCTTGGGCACAGAAACTTATACATTTTATCACATCTTAAATGCTGTGGCATAAATTGATGACTTCTGGAGTAATAGATTTCTTCTCATGTCCAGTGTTGGTTGACTGGCAGCAAAGAATATAAGATCTGGTGTTAGCTATTATTTGAAGACAAGATTTTTTTTGTGTGGATGTTGAATTAAGTGGGAATTAGAGCTTTTTGTAACTAAGGCAGAATTTGATTTAAAGTACAGGATGTGTATAAAGGTCATAAGAGAAAAATGAGGCAACTGAAGATTATGTATTATTTATGGATATAGAGAGGAATAAATATTCATAATTCAAGGAAAACAGATAACATGGGGCTAAGTTATTGAGTGTTGTCTACTAAGAAAAAGAAGTCCTTTTAAATGAAGAGAGATTATTCCTTCCCGTATGTGTAAAGACAGTTAGAAAAGTGTGATTTGTTTGACTGTGACTCATCCTTTCAACATTTGACGGATATGAATCAGATGACCTTCCCCTGGGAGCTTATGCTGAAAACAAACTGAAGTTTCTGATTGTTTAGAACTCTTCAAAGATAGTTCTTGCAGTCAACAGGCTGATCTTCATTTAGTGCTCATTTTTGTGGCTTTTTTCTTTTCCTATCAGCCCCAGTCAAAGGGTATTATTCTCCAGTCCAGAGTGAACAAGGTACTTAAACAGATTATGTACTGGACCACAGGATGGGAGACATGGAAGGGGAAGGACTCCAGCTGGGAGTGTTGATGGTTGATTTGACACCACTGTGCCACAAGAGAAACATCTGGGGGCACCCAGTCTGAGTGAAAGCACTTGAGCAAACCAGTAAATTGCCCTGTGAAAAGGTCTGATCTTCAATTCATGGACAAGTCACGTACTGAGAAGGTCTCCCTGGAAACCTATTTTCATTTTTATGAAATGTTCTTCATCCACCCAATGGACAATGACAAAGTTGATTTGTAACCACTCCAGCTCCTCTGAGGCATTTAATTGACCTTGGGAAGAAGTCAAAGGGTCAAA
This sequence comes from Turdus rufiventris, assembly GCA_013186435.1. Lineage (NCBI taxonomy): Eukaryota > Metazoa > Chordata > Aves > Passeriformes > Turdidae > Turdus > Turdus rufiventris. The sequence goes on from PYHW01009386.1 coordinate 140,445, forward strand.
GCAAGGAAGCTGTCAGTAATGAAAAAAATATTCCTTTTATTCTCATGGTTACTGTTTTGTCTATAGCACTAACTTGAAGTCAGCCTACCATAGTTGATAAATCTGATTAAAAATCAATCACAGAAAATTTGATGCTCAGGTTGGGATCTCCCACAGCAGTGAAGAATGCAACAGTGGGACTAAAGAAGTCCATGAGAAGAATAATTTACATTCAATAGGTAGACACTCCCAAGTACTTCCATAGGGTTATTCACATCCATGTGGCTCTGGACATATACCTTGCTCTGGAGGAACTAAATCCCAGCTGTCCTGTGAATTTCAGAAGGCTTTCCAGCTCCATCAGTGACATTTTATATTCTCTTGGTCAGAAAACACAAAGTGCTCTTCTGCCTTAGTTCTCAAATGAAGACGTCTAGAAACTGAAGCACAGCCTAAACAGATTTTATTACTATGAATGAATCCAAAATAATAAAGTACTGACATTTTTCTCAGAAGGTTGGGGGGAAATTTGAAAGCAGTAATCCTGAACCAAACCTAAGAGAAATATGGAGGGCAAATGGAATGGGAATATGCGAGAGATATTGAGATATTTTAAATTGAATGGAACAAAATAGCAACAAAAATACTCTGGGAAGTAGATTCCTTCAGGCAGGAAGATATACAAATGTAAGAGTTCTTCACTAAGTTTGATGAAAACAAAGAGAGATATGTAAGATTTAACAACAAAGGGCAAAAATGCTGGTTAATGAATTATTCTAACAAAACTACCAGGGATTTTACGCAGAAGTGAGAAAACACATCATTAGTTACTCATCTTTGACAATTCATGCTAATACAAATCCCAGAGCATCACTTTGTTAGCCCTACCTCCCTTCCTCTTTGACAGTTTACAGCAGTGCCTCAGCATGTTGCTAGAAGGTGATGAGATCTTGCAGGAAGCCCAGAAACAGAGTACCATGAAAGATTGGGAAACATACAAATAATTTACTGCCAAAATAATGCCAATGAGATTGCTTAAATTACGATTCAGGAAATTAAAAAGCAACAATTTAAAACATAAAGATAAAATATTAAATTACTGTTTTCCTCTGCCGCTCATATCCTTTTGTCCTTTCTACATTGCTTTTTCTCCCTCCCACTGTAATAGTAGCTTGTTACTAGGGTGAGGGAGTCAAGTTTATTTCTGCTTTATGAATAAGAAACTGATTACTCTCTCATTTTAGTGGTTGTAAAAGTTTGTATCTCTACTGGCAAGCAGTGCTGGACAAGAGCAATAGCTTTATTTCTTATGCACCAAATGAGGCTCAGCTCACAGGTAGTCTCTGTTGATGTTAGGTGGAAATGCTAAATTAGTTTTTTCATTACTTCAAGACATCAATCACCATTGTTTACATGTGAGAAACATGTGAAGAACTAAATCTAGCTCTCTTCCATAGGCTTTAGCTTAACCATTTTGTTGCAAATTGGTCTAGTGAAAGGTATACCTGCCCAAGGCAGGAGTTTGGAAATGGATGATCTTTAAGGTCCCTTTCAACCCAAACCTTTCTATGATTCTTACTTTATTTTGAATTAGAGGAACACAAATAATTAAATATGAGCATGGCTGATGAAAACTGAAGCCAGTCCAATGTAAAAGGGAGCAAACCTCCCTTGTTCCTATTCAGTCCCCTTGGAAAGTGAGAAAATTCCTGCACCTCTGCTACCACTTGCTTTACTAAACAAACCTAGTAAAATAGCTTCTAAAGGGTCTTTCTCAAGGCAATGGGTAGGTTTGCTGTAGAGAAGAAGGTCATGTTCAAAAACATTTTGGCAGATAGCACAATTTAGAGAATGCAGCAGGAGAACCCATGCAACTGCAAACACCCTGAGTGCAGTGTCAAACACTATGAGTGTAGTGGTTATGTTCAACAATGCAGTTCAGAAAAGATATACCAGTGGAGTGCAATTTCAGCCCCTGTCATGTCAGGTTAGGGAGCACACACTGAATCCAGTCAGATGGAGACACAGTATTGAAGATGGAATTGGTACTGGATGAAGATTATATTGAATTTGTTTAGAAGGAGGTTAGAGCAAGAGATGTTGAATGTATTAAAAAGTAAGCTTTAATAAAGTAAAACCATAACCTTTGATGGCATGCAAACACAAGCAGCTTCCAGAAGTCAAGAAGTTAGTTTACACAACTCAAGACACATCTACACTGCCCAGCAAAGGTGAACTCTTAACTGGAGTCAGTTGAGTAAATATCCTTTAGACAAGGCAGTCTAAAATTTCACTGTGAATCATTGAGCAGAAGTGAAGTTTCTTATGATGCGAGCTTTTGACTCAACCTGGTAAATCACACAAAAATTACATCATACTTCATTGTCCATACATTGTCTACCTGAGGTTAAAACCCATAACTTCTCTCAAAGTGAACACAGAGCTCTGTGTCGAACACAAAGAGGTAGCTTTTGCAGTGATCTAGATAAGTATTAATCGGTCTCATTTTTAAAATCTGTAGATTAAACCATCAATTCTTAACCAGATGTGAGTGCCCACACAAATATCTAAGTTTCGTATAAGCCTAGCTTTGGAAAAACACAGGCTTTACTTTGGATTTTGCTGTCAGTTCAATGTGCAATTAATAAGTAGATTAATGAGATGATCAAGTTTGATTGTTCATTAGAGATTAAGAAATTAATATGTCCCTGATCTACTAAATGCTAGTCTCTTGCTTTCTCATGAGGGGAATAGGAGGGCCAGGCATTGATCTCTGCTCTCTGGTGCCCAGTGACAGGACCCAAGGAAAGAGCATGAAGCTGAGTCAGGAGAGGTTTAGGCTGGGTATCAGGAAATTATTCTTCACCCAGAGGGTGGTTGGGCACTGTAACAGCTCCCCAGGGAGGTATTCCCAGCACCAGCCTGACAGAGCTCAAGGAGTGTTTGGACAATGCTCTTGGGCATATGATGTGATTCTTGGGGTGTTCTGCAAAGGGTCAGGAGTTAGACTTGATGACCCTTGTAAGTCCCTTCAAACTCAGCATATTCTGAAATTCTGCAATGCCATCTGCAGCTATATGAAGCTGCCAAACATTCTTTTAAGAGTTTATACTATTTTTTTACAGATACAAAGTAATATTGGAATGTTTGGCTGGAAAACACTGATATTCATACTCTGACCTGTGTAAAACTAAAACTGGCATTGCAACAATGCATGTTAGCAAATAGCAGGGCTATATAAACAAGTATGTACAATGAGAAGCAATGCTAATTTCAAGTATTCAGAAATCTCTAAAGAGATGACAAAAGTTACAGAAGTCACTTAAAAATGCAAGAGTTTCATCAAGGAATAAGTGCCCATTTCTAATTCACTTCTAATTTGCTGCACAGTTTGGCAGTGTTTTTTTGCTTTTAGTGAAATCCTGCCAGAACTTCTAAAAAAAATTATAGCTGATATTCATATGAAGTTTCTTGTTTCTGGCACCTCATTAGAAAGTTTAATCAGCAGTATTCTGAGTTTTGCCATAAAACTGACTCTTGTCAAACCAACATGTTCAACACAAACCAATATGGTAATACAGTCGAATAGTGCTTTTTCAGCCTGAGACTAAAAAATGAAATAAACTAACTCAGAAATATACCAAAAAAAAAAAAAAAAAAAAAAAAAATTAGAGGTTAATCATCCCTCCTGACAAGGAAGACTCATTCTAACTTTGAAGTCCAGTTTATGTCATAATATCTCTCATTTCTTTCTGTACAAGACCTTTGAAACTGGAGTTTATTCAAACAGACTGAGCTTTTATCCAAACTCTTTTATTTATCTCAAATATCACAACCTCCTACCTTGACAAACGCAGCCTTGCCCCACTGATCTCCACCCTGCATGTTCCACCAAGAGAATTTTTCTGACTCATCTGACCATGCTGCTTCACCTTTATGTTGTTTATGATAGACACTTGTTAAGACAAGTGCATCAAACCTAAAGTACTCACTCCAGCTGCTAAGGACACTTTGTTTGCCTATCAGCCTTCATTCACTGAAGAATATCTGCTCCCATTCACCAGCAGGTACATTCTTTATCCTCATGCCTGTGAAACCACAATGTGGGCTACTGATGTGTCTAATTCCTGCTGTGCTGACCAGTGCTCTCTTCTTTCTTGGTACATAAAAATCACAGAACTACTAAGGTTGGAAGAGACCTCTAAGACCATCCTGTATCATGCCATCTCACCTTTCAAGCATTTTGAGGCAGGGATTTTCTCTCTGTTGTATGTTATACTGTTTTTGGGTCTTGTTCCATGTTAAAACTCCTAAGCACTACCACCACAGAAAAAAAAGTATGTAATGACAATAGTTAACGATTAAGGAACTGAGGGCTTTCAGAATACACAGTAATGCAGCAATGTGATAATAGGCAATGGTCTATCCTTTACTGGAGACCAGTGCAGAATGCACCACACCTACACCATCATTCCAACCCAGACTGAGTGAGCATAAGAAATTTCATGCAGTAATGCTTGCAAACCTTTTCAAATCCTTGCAGAGGGTTCTATAAGAGCACAAAATTGTTGGTGTTTATTAAGAACAGGTAACAGTAAGAATTTAGTTTTATGCCTTTTGTTTTCTGTCTAGAAATACCCACCCATTCAGATTGCAAGGCCAGGTGGAATGTACTCCCTGAGAAAGGCATGCACCTGAAACTGAGCCAAACTCTGCACAGCTGTTGTTTCTGTTCAACAAATTCTTATTTTCCAAAATGCATAAATATAGTACTTTAAAAATCATAATAGTGGCTACAAATCCATAATGAGATTTTGATATTAAATTATTATCTAAATTCATATTGACTGCTTATCCTCTAAAGCTTGAAGTCTGTTTGTTTCATCCAATACTTCTTCCTCAGAGGATTTTTCATAAACATTGCTAGGAAACCCCCCCCAACAAATCTTGTACATTGATAAAGAAACATATATTTTTGTGACCAGACCAAGACTAGTGGGTACCAAAGCACTGAATGTTTTAATTGCAGCAAAATCCTTTGTTCTTAAATGTACTTATCTCTCCAGGAGGTGAAAATAACCTTATATTGCTTTAACACCTTACCCTTTTTTACCCTTTTTTGATACTCTGAAGCTTATAAAATAGACACCACTACTTTGAGTGTGCATTAAAAAAAAAAATACAAAGAGCAGAAGATCAAGTTACAAAGTTCTTAAGACTGAGTACTCAGGCTCATCTTTAACTTCTTAACTTACATTTAAATTTTAATCATTCATCATATTTCTGAGATGTTTGAACTCTGGGGTTACAGAATTAGCTAAGATTCAGGGTCTAAGGCTGAAAATTATTTCCCCTGGAAACACATTTACCTCAGAGTGTAATTCCTCCTAGGATGGAACTTCTTGCTGGGCTTCTTTCTTTGGCTGTGCCAAATTGGAACTTGAGCAATGCTGTGATGATGATATTGTGATGAAGCTTTACTTAATCTAGTTAGGGTAAATGACGTTTGAAATGAGGGAGGTGTGGGATGCTGTGCCAATTAATTTGCTCAAGGTTCTGAGCAGAAAAATGAAGCACCTGTTAAAAATGTGTCATATGATCTTTGAATGGATGTGCATAATATTCATGGACCTGCCATTGTATCCTCCCCAGGCTTAGGTAAAGCAGTGTCACGGTTTAGGAATGGTATTCCCCAATTTAGTACTCCTAGCAAAAAGATCAGTAAAAATGTCTCCTCTCCACCACTCTCCAATAGGAGGCACAGAAGGCAGGGTTACAAGATAAGAACAATTTACTGGAAAGAGCAATGAGATAAGAACAGTAACAGCAGCAATATTAATAACAAAAGTATACAAAAGAGAAGGTGATTCACATGAAAAAATGGTCACTGAGAACTCTAGGCGACAATGAACAAATGGCAGATGGCTTTGCCTGGCACTCTTTGTCGACTGGAAGCCCTGCCCTTCTTCTTAGCACCAACAGAGTTCCTTGTCCCCAGCAATGATGTGAGGTGTTATTGAATAATATCAGGACACACCCCTTATACACTCCAAAAAATTAACACTGTCCTTGGTGGACACCAGGACATTCAGCATGCTCTGTTAGGAGTAAGGTGAGGAAACCACAGCATTTGCTCACTGCAGTAGAATTGTCACTATGCATGCCTGTCTGCATTAAATCGCTTCTCTACTCATTAGTGCCTATGTCAGAGAATATTTTGGAAAATCTTAAAGGATATAAGATTGGAGTGTTGGAGCCTGTACTTACAGGCAAAGAGACAGAAGAATTAACTGTATGGGCTTGTGGAAATGCTGAATACTTGAGATGGAGAGGATGCTGACTTCATAAGTGTACAGAGTGAGGATACCCTGCAAACAAGTCACAGTGTGCCAGTGCCTGCCTGTTATCCAGCAGACAAAACACAATTCTGCCCTAGGTGGCTTCAGGCTCCATCAGGCATGTTAGGCAGAAAGCCAGAGGAAGACCACAGCTCCTGACAAAAAACAGTCATTCCTATTTTGATGAAGGCAGCCAATATTTAGCTGCACTCCCCTAAAACTGAGAAAAAAAAATCCCATGCTAGGAGGTAAGGTTGTTTCTCATGATGAGACATCATATAGATCCTTTCCAGAGGGATCCAGATAGACTGGAACATTGGAGGAAGATCAGTGTGATGGAATTCAGCAAGTCCAAATGCTGGATTCTGCATCTGGGAT
>PYHW01009386.1:147338-157659 GCA_013186435.1 Turdus rufiventris
GATCTAGGGGTGAGGAGAAATGGTTCAAAGCTGTGCTGGGCTAAGTTCAGACTGGATATGAGGAGACATTTCTTTGTGGAAAGGTGGTCAAGTGCTGGAACTGCTTCCTAGAGAGGTGGGAAATGCCCCAGGCCTGTCACAGTTCAGAGATATTTGAACAATGAGCTTCATCATAGCCTTTAACTTTTGGTCAGGCCTGAAGAGCTATGGGAGTTGCGCAAGAGGAGCATTTCTGGTCTCTTCCAAATGAAATATTGTAATCTATTCTATCAAACTTATAAATCATAGAATAACAGACACAAAGCATTACATATCTACAACCCTTGTGTCTACAACTGCTATTAACTGCAAGGATTTCTTGAATTGAATAGTCTGTATAACACAGCTTTCAGTAATTTATCAGGAATAGAAATAAAGACATTTTAGTTCCTCATGTTTTTTATGCTCCTGTCCTTCCCTATATGTAGATATAAGTTCACATATGCAAATACCCAGCCCCTTCATCTCTGTGGAGTTCTGCTCTCACTCCCATCTAGTCTACAGCATTGCACCTCTAATTGGCAGGACTAAATCAAATCAAATCATGTCTTTTATCTCTGTTTCCAGAGAGATTGCATTGGCATTGTTGAATGTTTGACCACAACTGTTACTCTTGTCATAGTCTCTTTGCCTACCATAGCCTCACTTCTAATCACACAGAAACCTTTTGCAGAAACACTCTACTTCCCTAGACTAAGTGTTGGTGAAGTCATATTCTTTCATTTCCCATGTGATGGGATTAAGCATTTGCCAGAGGATAAAATATTTTGCAGTTTAGTCAGTGCCACTGAGCACATGCCAAATCATGGCCCAGATCACTGAAATAGTCTGTTATGAAACTTTTGACAGCAAACCTCGAATTTGAAACAGATTTTGTCTGCATAATTTGCCCTAGACAATCATTTAATTATTGAGCTGCACAAGGAATCTAGTCTTGTACTGCTGCTTTCCTGTTATATTACCTAAAGTATTCAATTATTAGTTTACTAGATCAGGTTTCTCTCACTTTCATTATTTACAAAGGCTCAACCTACAGGGGGAAAAAAAAGCCCAACATAAAATTTGAGGACTTTAAGGCCTGAACCTGAAAGAATGCAAAGCAGCACCTAATCTTAAGCTGTCTCATTTTACCATCCCATCAGACTCATCCACGACGTTCTCTAGGAGGCAATCAGAAAGATGCTGGAAGATAATATTTCATCGTTCCTTTGATGTTTTGCATTCAAGTAAACCATGGCAAATGGTCCAATGACAGCAGGACTGCAGGCCATGACAATGTAGGCAGGGCTTTTCTTACTAGCATAGGAAAGGGATAACATAACAGGTTAATACAGAGTGGAATGCTGCCTCAGGATCAGTCCAGCAAGGAGAGCAGCACATACCTCCTGTCTCATGGATTTATTGTATCATGACATGGTACAAAGAAAAAGAATCACAGGAGCATTTGGAGCACTCCTGTCACCAAGCTGTGCTGTGCCTGAGCAAAAAGCATTTGCTGTTTTGAAATAGGACACCAAGAAGCAGGCATGCCTGCCATTGCATGGATAGCCAGACCCTCTTCCCAGTCATGGGGATCTTGGCTCAGTGTCCTCACACTGGACAAGAGTGACATCTAAAAGCTGGAGAGCAAAACTACTGTACAACCAAACATGCAGCTTTCACCCACTGCCAAGGCCAACACAGCCTGGAAACACTTATGGCCTTGTGACTCTAAGCTCCAATTACAGACCCACCTGAGCTCAGGAAAAGGAGGAGAAGAAGTGTGAAGCAGACGGACAGGTCACGGGTCATCTGAAAGTATTTCATGACCTGAGTATCTCATACAAACAGGAATCTGATGCTGAGAAATATGCCTGCACTCTGCTTTAGCTCTGCTGTCAGATTCCTGCATGGTGATGCTCTAATGTTGTGGATCAGTGCTGAAAGCAAAATCCTTGCCATAAAGTGAGGTATGTCATCTGGAAAACAAATATAATTTTAAAATACATTCTTGCACAGGGGTTACTTATTGTCAGTGGCTGAAGTTCCCTGATATTTCTCCCAGACCTGTCATAGACCCTATGCATGTTTCGTAGATGCACAGAACCTCCTGCTTCTCCCTTACCCACACACACTAAATCAAACCTATCCCAGTGCTGTTTTTCATTGTTTTTCTTCAGGAGAATAAGGACAACTTGGGAAGAAACTCTTGCACTTCATTAAAACTAGGAAGAGAGATCTTCCTTTAGGCCAACTGGAAAATCATTTTTCTGAGGCCAACCAAGGATGCAGCAGGTACCACCAGGCATTGCTCTGATACCAGCAGAGACTCCAACTGTTGGCACTGAGAAACTGGCCTGCACAGGAAAGTATGTCTGTAGTGGGGAAAAGTAGTCACCCAGTGTTTATTAGACAGATGAAAAGCACAAAACCTTCACATTAATATTATTTCAGTATTATTTTACCCATTACCTTCCAAATATTCTTCTTGGTTAGCACACCTTCACCTTGTCTGCATTAAAATAGAAAGTAAATTTGCTAACTAATCCAAAAAGAGTGGAGATAATACCTCTTTAACCATGTTAAACATAGCAGAAGTTAAGTTGTACCTTATAACCAATACCTATTATTTGGTAAGAGTGAAAGGAAACCCACTAACCTAAATAGAATAAATTATTTTTCAATACAAATTAACAAAAAGAAAATTTAGAACACTTTAAACAGCATTTAGACATCAACAACTTCTCTTAGCATAGTGGTTTTATAAAATAAGTGTATTTGCACTGTAAGGCAGAATATTGGATGACTATTGAGAGGTATGAACTTCCATGTAGATATAAATATGTATTAATACACATACAAACACATTCATTATTAGTTCTAGCAAGTCTATTCAAACAACCCCCAACTTCAAGGATCCCATTTACATTATCCATGTTAAAGTACCAGAAAGGAATGAGAAGGGTGATATGGTATTAGAAACAAGGTCTTGTGTTTTCAGCATAAAATACTTCAACTTGTTTTTTGGATGTTGCCCGATCCAGTCTGAGACTTTAGCCAAGGCATCTGATACACAGCTTGTTGCTGTGCATGAGTTTCCCATCTTCAAAAGAGAAATAATTAATCCCCAATTTATGTGGTGTGTCTTTCTCATTTCACAGGGGAAAGCTTTGAGGTCCAAAGTAAATTTAAACTGAGAGACAGAAAAATATTTTCAATGAAAGTAAAAACCACCAAAGTCTACAGAGACACTATTTTTCCCCTTGAAAAAAAAAAAAAAACAAAAAAACAAAACCACAACAAACAAACCGACAAGCAATAACAAAGTGAGAGGGAGGCTTTCTGTGTAGAATAAAACCCACTAAACCTTAATTTGTCAGGGACGTCCTAAAGCTGTCCTCAGAAGTACAGTTATTGGGTCCTTGGTGGAAATGTTTTGCCTCTCTTGCACCTTCATGGCTTTCTGAAAAAATGGCCTTACAAGCTAGAATTCCTGTTTCCAGCTGAAGTGTTAGTACATTCCCTTGGAATCACCATGAAGCTGGTGGGGTTTAATTCAGATGTCAGTTCAGAGCCATAGCTATGCAGTTGTTTGCCAACTTGACAATCACAAGTTTTTTTTCTTTACTTTCTTCCTTCTCTGGATAACAGCAGAATCAGTCACCTATCCAGGCAAGGGAGGAAAGGGCAAGTCTGTTGGCTACTGAGTCACTGAAAGATGTTAGATAAAGACCAGAAAGTTTTTTCACATATGCCATATCACTGCCATAATTTCATCATAATGTTATGCCCCCTAACAATAGCAAGCTGTGACCTGTAGAAGGATCAGACTTCTACCCTTAAACTTAATTGTATCTGTAATGGTTTTGAAAGCAAAACCAGTGAGAGATTCCAAGTCAGGAATACAGTTTAATAGGAAAAAAAGAGAAAAATATAATACATGCAATAGCACAAAAGAAAAACCACTGACAGAGTCAGAATACAACCTGACACCCTGCTAGTTAGCATGGTGGTAGCAGTCCAGATGAAATAGTACTTGTTGAAGTAGTGATCGTGTAGAAAGGTCTAGTACTCTTGTCCTCTGAAAACCAGTGAGTAAGGGCTGCCTTGGTGTTCCAAATCTCAGTTTTTATCCAGGCAGGAAAGGCTTGGCTCCTCCCCCTGGGTGCAGCAACTCCCAATGGGATGCAGTAATTTTATCAGTCCCACAGTGGGACTCAATGGGCCATTAGCAGAAGATAACTCCCTGGAGGAAGGAGGGGTTGTGGAAAAGATAAAGAACAATGCCCCACCTGGTTTTTAACAGATGGCCCATTAGCAGAGAATACCTCCCATAGAGATAAGAATCACTGCCCCACCTGATTTCAGCAGATGGTGATAGAATAGATACTTTTGGCCACATCTTTACATTGTAACCTAGGACAGTACTAAAAAGCAAGGATTGATGTCTACCCAAATAATTATGGCCAGGTGTACATAGTGACCTGTTACACCTTTCATGTAACATTAGAAATCTGAGCTTCTGACTAAGTTTAAATAACAAAATGTGTTAGACATCACCCAGAGAAATGATGATCATCTGCACTCCTTCTGAAGCAATCAGAAAGTCCTGTTCTCAGGTCTTAGGAAAAGTCAACTCTTGAAAATAAGTGCCAGTTATTTCTGCAATAATACATGGCCAGACTAAGCATTAAAAATACAAAATAACAACAATAAAAATAATCTTTAGTTATGCCTGTTCATTACAGAATAATGTCATCTTACACAAAGAAACGAGAAAAAAGATGCCACTTATGATTAGAATGCTAAAAAGACGGTTAAATTTTAGTAGGAATGTATTCAGTAATTGAATGTCACAAAAGGTTTATTTTACTAATTGTTGCACATTTGTTTTTTTCTGTTTCACAGACTGTTAAGTACTTGTGCATGATTTCATTTGGCACATGCTAGTTAATATTTTGAATCTCTGTTGGTCATTTTGCTGGTGAGCAAATATCTTCAAATGGAAAAATTAATGTCCTAGCATTCCAATGTCCAAATGACAGAACCAGGACATCTTCAACAGTCTTTATTTGGCTGCTGAATTGAATTTAATAGGAAACATGTAATTAGTAAACATGGATTAGTACTTCAGCAAATTACTTAATTATTAATTGGGAGACTGGAAATTAAGGGTCATCTGTATTATGCTGCCACACATAATACAGATGTGGGTTTTACACATCTCTATGATGCATGATAAATTTGAGGGTAAGCAGGCCTGTTTTAGCTGTCTTACACAATTTAGAAAGACTGAATTTATTTCTCATGGCCAAACTCAGAGCTAAATATACCTTTCCCAGCATTAGAAAGGCATCCTAAAATGAAAAGAGCAGATTTCCCTCAGCTCAGATGTTTCTTATTCTTGCCTTCTAATTGCCAATTTAAAAATTTTTACTTTTATTCTGCAAAGAATTACAGGTAGTTAATGCATGTATAGAATATTTGCTGAAATAAGGGGGGAAAAAAGGAAAATAGGCACAGGCAGAGTAAGTACAATTGTTCAGGTATCTGCCTGCCACAGGTGGCACTATTTAGAGCTAATAGATGGTTTAAAATCCAAATGTATACATTTGGTATTCTGGAATACATATTAAATTTGAGCACCAGTAAAGTGAATACTGTGGTAAAAGACATTATAAAAATATTGCCTAGAAAGCCTTATCCTCCTACCAGGATATCGCCACATCTTTTGAAACACAGGGATCCTTGATGCATTTCACTTTCTTTCTATCAAGTATCTGTTTTCTCTTAATGCATTCCATATTCCTACCTTGGCCCTCTAAAAGATAATACAAAACCATATATATATATTTGGTCATTTGTTGAGATCTCCTTACAGGACTTTCCTACTTCTGGGAGACAAGGACTGGTACTTATAACAAATTAGGAAAATGCATTGTAGATACATTAAACTTCTGGTCTTCTACAGACTTTTGCTGTCTTAGCTGAGCAATGTTTCACTTCCAGAAATACATATATACAATTTCACTTACATTAATATGGTCTCCACATATGAAAAGCAAAAATTTATTTCATTTCAGCAAGAAGTTTATGTAACAGAATATACTTTGGGGCGTAGAATGTATCAGCCTCAGAAACAGGCAGTCAATGCTCTCCTCCTCTTCCTCCAAATAAAAAAAGCAAACACAAACGCAGAGAGTCACTAGGGAATGTGTGGCAAAAGCAAGTGATGCTATTTGTGCCAAAGTCACAGTCAAACAAGAGAAAGAAAGAGAAACTGATCAAGTGACATCACAGCTGGTGTTGACCAAAGAGACTGAATCACTGAACCACTAAAAACTTTGAAACTTGAAAACAGTTGTTTTTTTGGTTTTTTTTTGGCAAGTTTCAAAATAGGACTATTTGCATAATCACAGTAGTTCACAAATTATAGCAGTCTGTGATGTACTTATTTCAACAAAGGGAAATTACTCTGGAAAGAGTGCATGTGCTGTATCCTTCTGACAGGAGCAAAGGGTCAAATCAATGGCATCAACAGCCCATCTCCCAGCAAAACCAGCAGCTATAAATCCTTTTTTATTCTTAAATTGAGTCTGGAATCCCACAGCCAAGTTAAAAATAACTAGGACTGGCCCATTACACTGTTAAAAGTTAGTGTTTATCTCTAGGAATATTTATTACACTACAGATAAAGGGAGGTCTTAGTCTTATTGACAAATTATCAAGAATTTATTGATGATTATCAAATACTCTGATTAAAGAAGACAAAGAATACTATTAGCCCACACAGAAGCATTGTACTTGAACAGTTTTGGCCACTTACAAGTATACCAAGGTCCCACACTAGCAGCCAAGACAAGAAATCAGCCCCTTTTTCTTTTCTAAGAGGAAACAAAAAAATATGGTATAATTAGATGGTAAAATTCCAGACAAACTGTGCTTATATAGACAATGAAGATTAGAAAATTGGAGCATGTTCTGAAACACCTCTCAATACAAGATAAGAAGACAAGACAGAAGTTAAGCAGTCTTCATTGAAAAGATTTAGCTACATCAAAACTTAATAATTTAGCTGTTTTTTAAAGTATTTTTTCATTATAATGAAATTATAATTTCCAAATAAAGAGATTGCAGTACTAATGAAAAATTAATTTTGACATTTAAGAAGATATTGAAAGATAATTATTGTTTTCTTTCTATTATTCTTATTTTCATCATAAAAATGACAGACATAAGATTTTTTTATGATGGCTTTGTTAATGACAATGAAAAAATACTTTTCTTTAAGAGAACCAGGTGAACAAACCCAAGAGGGTACCATACACATGTTGCACTTCTGAAATTTTTTCAGTGTTTGCTCTAATTCTGCTCCCTGAAGTTATTCCACACAGTCAAAGTAACTGCCCCAGTTGAGACTGGATACTGCTTTCTCTAGTTAAAATAATGAGCCAAAAAAGGCCATAGAAGTGTCAGTGGACTAGAACGAGCCATTGACTCACAAATAAATGTTATCAAATAGTCTTCAAGAAAATAACCCTGCACACCGATGTAGAGATGTTGTGAACATAGAGACAAGCAGTTCTACCTTACAACACTGGAAACATCAATCCAGATGGAGCTGAGCTTAATCCAGCTCAGTTTGTTTACTACTATGCAGCAGTTAAAAGATGAAACATTTTCTTTCCTCTAAAAGTAGTCCGAAATGTAAATATTGTTTCATATATGTTTTAGTGATATATCTTACCAGCAAATGCATGTCAATGGATGCCCTATTAATCATAGGGAATATTTCATCCAGTATGAACAGTTCTATCGACTGAAATGCTATTAGTATAGTTGTAGATTTCAAAAAGGTTCCTGTCTTTAAGCACATGATTATGGGAAATGCTATGGGAAATGCACAGTGCATTTTCTTTTACACATGTCAATAAGGGTTGATCAAAAAACCTCATAAATTAATTTATGAAAAACAATTTAAATACAAGGGTCTGAAATTTTTGTATTCTCTTCTGCTGTTGCCTTAATTTTACATCTTTTGAATCTATGCATGTGTTTATGAATATTACAAAATATGTTTATAGACTTTGGAATATTGAAAATGTAATTTTTGGCAAATTAACTTAAATTATTTTAATTTTAAAATAATTTCATAAATTAATATTTGAAATACGGACAAATTATAATTTTACCTTCACAGAAAAAGAGGAAACAGAGGTTATTAATCTATACTCCGTCCTTTTGTTATACTTTTTTTCAATAGGTCTATATATTATTTAATGGGATACACTTACATGAGTTCTATATCACATTACAGCTGATGAATGCCCAACACACAGGTATGTTATGAAAGGTCATCAGTTACAAGGGAAACTGCATAATGTATGCCTACTGAATACATTTGCAAGTTCTCTACACTGACTCTGTATCTACTTTGGCAGCAGAAAGCAGGGAAACTTGGAGCATGAGTGATCCACGAACACTGTTTAACTTTGGGGAGTTACTGGAAGATCTCTTGACTTGGAGGTCACATTCAGCACAGGCAGGGTTAGGTCCAGTAGACATCTGGGCTCCTCTCAAGAAGAGCCAATGAAATGAACTCCAAAGTACTCCAATGCTACATCCTAAAAAGACCACTAGAGAAATGCCCAAAGATTTGCATAATTATCTCAGAAATTTCCCAGCTCCTAATTTTTTTCAGGTTTTCTCAATATACAAAGAACCGAGGAACCATTCTGCATATAGATGAAAATGATGATGAAATGACCATGACTTCTGCTGTCTCGCCGTAATTCTGTTCTGCAGCAATTTTTTTGTACCCTGATTATGAGAATGCCTTGTAGCTTGTTCCTGACATTAAGGATGTGCTCTCTTTTGCTGTCAAGTTCTGTTAAGAACAAAAAGCAATTGCCTACATTCTTCTGCTTCTTGCCACTGCTAGCACTCATACAAACATACTCCAGTCAGACCTACTGTTTCAAGGAACTCTTGAAGCATAAAAGAGTAGCCTTAGGGAGATGCAGTCATTCTTTCTTTAGTTGGGAGGATTTCCACATGCCAAGAAGCATAAAAATACACAAGTAAACATATACATTCGTCATTCATTAGAAGATCATGTCTGCACACAGTATTTTAAAACTGAAATTTGATTCCGGAAAAAAAACCCCTGTATTCTGGAGAATTCCACATGAAATTAAGTATTGTATAAAGTTCTCTTGATTCAGTCAACATGCTTGTGCAGCCATCCACAGAGCCCAGCATTAAAAGCCCAAACCAGGTCAAGTGAGGCTGAGCACATGGGGAGAAGGGGAGGTTAAAAGCAAAGCCACCCTGACTGCCCATGCTCATCTTACCTGTGAAATCCAGCAGCCCAGGAGGGTGCAATGCAAGTTGCTCTTTTTCCAGCCTCTGTAGGCATCAATCCCATTAGGACTGTGAAAGTCTGCTTCATTATCCAGACATCTATTTCATTATGAATATCTGTCTAGACGCAGTAGAGATCAGAGTACAGCAGCGCTCATGGTCCAACACACAGTGCAGCGGCCACAAGAAAAAGCTGAGCAGTGGCCTGAACTAACCTCTGCTAGCTCCTGCCTGCAGAGAAAACCAAGGAGCAGCAGAGCAGCACAGGACTTCTCACTGTTTGTGTGAAGGAGCTTCCTCCCAAAAAACAAAATTAAGACTTGACATTATGTCTTTGCATACTCTTGTATTCAGTGAGAGCAGGAATTTAAGAGGTTTTCTTCCTGTAACAATTTATATGTTTATACATGTATGTACATATATGTATGTTTATATGTTTTCAAGGAAGAAAAAGTTAAAGACTAATTAAAGAAGAAAGCAGATTTTCTTTTTCTTACCATAATACATCAATTTCCCATGGATTTCGAAAGAATAAAGAGGACGAAACATGGGTTAATAGCTTAGTATATGTCTGAAAGCATTAACACCTTCTCAGAATAATATCTGTCAGCAGCAGTAACATTGTTAGTGGCAGTGTACACAGTGCACTGTGGGAACAGTTGTGCATTTTATCACCTTCATTCTCCCCAGAAGTCCAGTCCAACAGTTTGTGTTAGTTCTTTGTTTTACCACACAGGCTTCTTAAAAACTGTGTATTGAAAAAAAAAATCTTGTGATAGTTTGACAGCCTTTTTTTAATCTCCTGCGTCATTACCTTGCGGACATAATTGAAATCAAGTACTGTAATTTCATGATTATAAGCCGCACCTGATTATAAACCACATGTTACAATACAGAGTGTGATAAAAGGTATCTATTCTATCACCATCTGTTGAGGGTG
>PYHW01009386.1:168106-181428 GCA_013186435.1 Turdus rufiventris
CTGATCTACATGTTGCGAATTTTGCTGGCTGTCGGCGGGTGCGCCTTATAGTCCGGTGCGCCTTATGGTCGTGAAATTACTGTACTTTTATTCAGGCTGTTCACTACTTTAATTGCTCCCCTCATCCATTTTTATACCCTTTGTAATTCAACTACATTTATTTGAAAAGTGTAGGATAGCACCAAGATTCAGGCAAGAGATTTACGCAATGGTTTGTTTTCCATCCATTTTTTGTGCTATTTTGACCACAGAGATGATGTTATCATTACATCATTACAATACAATTACAATACATTACAATACATACAATACATTACAGTACATCATTACAATAACTCCAAGATCTCTTTCCTGAGTAATAATATTTATTTGAGAACTCATTGTCATGTATGTACAATTTGGGCTGTTTTCATCCTTGTGCATCATTTTGGATTCATTGACATTGAGTTTCATTTGTTATTTTACTGCCCAGTCCTTCAGCAACTGACATGCTCCTTCACCTCTTCATAGTTAGCTTTTGTTTCAGCTAAGTGAATAATTCAGTTTCAAGAATTTTTGTCAGTTTACCTTAGAACGCCTTTTTGAAATAATTTGTGAATATGTTAAAGCCTATGGATCTAGCACACTTGACTGGACTGCACCAATATTCTTTCCTCTGTTTTAAAAACCGAATATGCATTCCTACACTTTGGTTTTGACTTCTAAAACACAAATTGAGTCTTACATGAATCCCCTCTGACTTTTCCCCAAAGTAGTGTTATTTTGTAATAGTTACCATGAGCTGTCTTCTGGCAACACTGTGCAGATACATGTCAATTATAAACTCAATCTGTGAAGCAATTTAACAGATTTGTTAAAAAACCTGATATCCCTCTAATGAAAGACTAGACCATTAGACATGTTTTCTAACAGATTTCTTATTACATTCTTTATTTTTTGTATAGAATACCAGAACTTCTAAAAAATCCAACCAACAAACCAAACCAAACGAGCAATATTGCCTATGTACAAGTCATTGATGCTAAGACCAACTGAAGCAATTGGTTTTATATCATAGTTAGTTATTTTAAATTTAACCTTCAGTACTTTCGGCTGGTGAAACAGCTGTATTAGGGCTCCTTACAAAAATTGTCTATAAATAATCTTCTATTTGATCTTCAGCCTGAGAATTCTTTCCTTTCCTTTGAATAACAGAATGATTCAAGTTGGAAGAAAGCTTGTAAAGTTCATCTAGCTCAGCCTCAAAGTTTTTCAATGCTCAAAGCAGGGTTAGCACTGATTGAGTCCCACAGGCTTTTGTCCAGTTCTTTCTTGACACCTTCAAGAACAGTTGCTGCACAGGCAACTTGTTCCAGTGCCTTGGTTATCCTTACCATCAGAAATATTCCAATTTAGGACTCCTTGATCTTCCACCATGCACTGCAGCAGAGTATTACCCTGTCTTCTCAGCCCCCTCTGATCTACACTGCTGTTGGCTAAAATCAAGTTTTTCTCCCTCAGCCTTTGTCTGGTACTCCAACCCTGCACCACAATGGCTGCAAAAGTTCTTGCTGGTTTTTCCTTTAGTTCCAAATGGCAGTCCTGCCCTTGAGCACATCAGCTGCACCTCCCATCCCATCCCTCCCTCTTGGTGACCCCTGCCAAATTGATAAAGTTGCTTTTGATATCTTCTACCTCAAACTACAGATTTACCTATCTCTTGCCAAGAGAAGTTCTGACAAATCTCATTTAACCTATCTCCAAGAATTCCTTTGAGACTTCTACCTCCTTTAAAAGGTCTCTATCATGGCCTTTTTACTTTGACTACTTTTTTACTGAACCACTATTCACTCACCCTTAGGTGAATTATTTAATTACTTTCACTTTTAGCAAATTATTTAAAAATTTTATTTTAAATTGTTTTTGTTTTTTTCTCAAATAAATACAGATTCCATGTTCTTACTTCCAGTATTGAAAGACTCAGGTTTTGACTCCTAACTTCCTCCTTTATTTGTCTTTTAAAGTATTTTTTCCCTTCCCTACAAAGGTAGATTTCATAGATACTTCAGGGTGAACAGTTTCAGCATTTATCTACCCTTTACAGATTATTTTAAAACGTTTTTAGTTTTAGTTCTCCCTCCACCCACCTTCCCAGGCTAAATACTCTAGTGGTTTTTCTGGGCTTCCCCCCGACCCCATCCCAGTTAGAAAAGCTGCTGAATGTGAACATATTAAGACAGTGATGTATAAACTTTGAGGCATCACCTACGTGCTGCTCAGGCAATTTTTGGTGTCTAGAAGTGTAGTCTGCATTAGAGTGTCAGGAGGGACTATTGGATCTACACATGATTAAGCCTTGCATTACGGTGGTGTTTTCTAATTTTTAAAGACTGTTTTCCCTCATGTCACTGTCTTGATGCAGTTTGGGATGAACAACAAGAATTTAGCTACTTAATTTAAATAAAAATAGGTGTCATCTTAATCAGATAATTAACTCAAGCACTGATTTCCCTGTTCCCTTCAGAATACTACTACTGTATCTAAAGTTAGTTTAGCTGAATATCTTGTCTTTTTGGAGACATCTCTAAGTAAATAAACCAACTGCTTCACTGAAATGCAAATTACAGTAGCCTCTATGTGCATGTGCTAGTGGTGTAAACAGCATTTTCACCATCTTACTGTAATCTTACTTTGTGAAATATAATTACAAGAATTCAGTTAAAAATAATACCAGCAGTGTAGCGCACTAAAACTCAAACACAAAATGAAAATTGTTTTAGTTAAACTCTTTTAAAGCATGATTTATTCTACTGTTAGATTCAACCACTTGCTTGTAGATCTTAGATATACAATAGTCATGCTACATGAAACTTTTAGACCTAATGCATATGGTACAATTAAATTCAAACCAGGGAAATCAGGAATAATTTTTTCAAGACCACTATATAGTAGAAAAATTAAACAGGTCATTTACTGTAATATCTATTCTTTATTAATTCAGCATTTGGAAATTGCTGCAAGGATTATTACATATTTTACACATCCAGTGAATGAGTTTCCTAAGAATGTTTACTTTTTCTACTCATTAAAACTAATTTCCTCATGCCTGTTTACAGAATCAAATCTTCAAAAATCCAATCAAAGTGAAAGAAAATGAAAGAGAAATCCAAATTGTTTTAATGGTGGACCACTTTGCTAACTTAAATCTATTTTTGCATTATGTTGTCACGCTTCCAAATAGTACCTGCTGTCTTCTGTAGCCAAAGTACTCAAACTTAAAAGCACATTTCTTCCAGTGAGTAGATGCTTCATTACCTTCAGCCTGCTATGAAAACTATTCTTACCACCATGACTTTTTCTAATAATCCAGTCAAATTCTTGTGCTTTGTCAGTTTACCAGGACTGCAGACATAATTATTTTGTGGGTGATCTTAATCACAGAATATCCTGATTTAGAAGCAACCAACAGGGATTAGCAAATTCCAGCTCCTGGTCCTGTACCGTGCAGCCTCAAGAATCACACCAGTTCATATTGATTGATTGATGGATGGCCTGGGAGAAAAGTCAAGGGGTATTTAAGGCCAAACATGAGGTAAAGCCTTGATCTTGACTCTACCTTCATCTCGGAGTTTCTATTTGAACATTGCTAGAACCCAAAATATGTGCTTTTCTTTCCTCTAATTCCCTCTTGGAATTTCTTGAGTAAATAAAAATCAAATAGGCTTGAAGTTTGCTAAGTTTAACGGGCCAAGTCAATGCTCTGAGAAGCATTTTAAGTTGATTGAATGTTGTTAGAATAAGCAAGTAAATGACTACAGTAATTTCACAACTATAAGGCACACCAGATTATAAGGCACACTTCCAGGTGTCGGCAAATTTCCAAACTTTGTCCATATATAAGGTTCACAGGACTATAAGGCACACTTTCTTTTTTGCAGTGAGGATCCGCACGCAACAAAGTAGTAATGGAATCGCGCGATCACGGGGTTTGCTGGCAGGTGCTAAATTTGCAAAAGTTTTTCACGGATCAGTGTAGTCTTTAAATGCAGCCCCAACCACCCTCCCCGTGCCACGGGCCCTGGCACTCCTGCCCACCCCTGGTGCCGGCTGGTGTGGCTCTTGCAGCGCGCAGCTTGGCCCGTGGGTCCCCGTGGCTCGTGGCTCTGCATAGCTTGGCTCAGCGCACGGCTTGCACTTCCGAGTTGGCCAATTTCCAAACTTTGTCCATATATTAAGGTGCTCTGGATTATAAGGTGCAGTTCCGGGTTTCGATCAAAATTTTAGTCAAAAGGGTGCGCCTTATAGTCGTGAAATTACTGCAATAGTACAAACTATACCCTACAGTCTTTGCGTGTTTTTGTAAGTATTTCCCAGTGAGATCTTTAACATCCTTTTCACACTTGCAGACACAATTTAACTCTGCATGCTGCAACAGTGAAATCAACAAAATGTGTACTTCAGATAAATGCTATTACTTAAATTAGCTTGTTAAGACAACACAGCAGGTAGAAGTCAAAGTAGATTGGCAAGAAAATGAAACAGGCTATATCACACCTGCACTGCTTCCCAAATACCCTTTGCTTCCTACCTAATTGCCAGTCTGACAAAAAAATTTTATTAGCCAATGAAAAGTTACAGAAAGTTTTGTGCCAGTAATGTGTGTGGAATGTGCTGCAGAGCACTTTCTCTTTATATAGTCTAGATGTGTTCACAGTATGTAAGAAAACAAATGTAAGTACAAGTAATAGAGCAGAAAATTACCCAATACCAATCTGAAATACATAGCAGACTGAAGCAGGATTTTTATCTTTGGAAACACTTAATTTATGCTAGTTATCAATGGCACATATAGACCTAGCCAACAAATCTATAATCAACTTCTGATTGAATCACTTCTCATGTCAGTTTTTAATTTTCTCAGCAATCTTTTTAGTCCCTGTGTGTGTTGCAATTGAACCAATTCCATTCAAGGATATGCAAAAGACGTCAAAAAAAGATGAGCCACCCATTTTATGTTTTGACTAACCATCAAAAATGTGCACAAGCTTGTCTAGAAACTGCAAGATTGCTATGGACACTTATGTGTAAGTCTTGTATGCCACAAGAGCAATGAAAGTTAGAATTATAAGCAAAATCCAACATGCCTCTTGTATGCATGATATCAACAAAAGAAGTTCCCTGTGTACATTTTACATTAAACACTGAGAATTGAAAAAAATTCCATAAACCAAAAATAGTCTTTACTACTTCAGCTGTATCAGGTACCAAAGTAATAAACTACAATTAATTCCAAAATATTGTTGTTCATCATGATAAAGTGACCCTCCCTCTTCATTTTACTGAAATTATATCACCTTGGTCCCAAATTCTAGTTTTTAGGCTTCACACAAGCCTTTTCCATGGCCAATATTTTCTCAGTTCTCATTACACTATGAGATCCCAGGCTCACTGCAACTATTATCTCTGATACTCCTTTTAGAATGCAACTAGGAGGATTCAATTTCTCTCCATCTATAGTATTTTTAATTAGTAAAGCCTATTTCTTAAGAAATTACAGTAATTTCATGACTATAAGGCACATCTCCGGGAGTCACCAAATTTCCAAACTTTGTCCATATATAAGGCACACTGGATTATAAAGCGCACCTGCACATTTCCATCAAAATTTTAGTCAAAAGGGTGTGCCTTATAGTTGTGAAATTACTGTATTTCTTCCTCTTTGATCTTCCCCAATGACGACCACTTCTGCAACATTGTCTGCTCATTCCACAAGTGGGCCTGAAGGCTTTTGCAGGCAGCTCCCATCTCCTTCAGAAACTTCTGAAAAATGTTCCTCCAATGAGTCAGGAATAAATTCTGCAGCATAGTTTGTATTACTGAACTCACCTCGGTTCAGACATCACTGGAACTACACACTGAACTTCCTCCTCTGGCTCTCACTAGATTGGAGAAATTAATGTGCTTGCATTTGCACACACCAGACACACTGGAAAGACACTCACATTCTGAAGGCTGGGCAGGCTGTCAAGGTTACAGTACAACAATACATAAATTGCTCTGCCTCTGAATATTAATAACTTGCTAGAAGGCATGTATTTACAACAGTGTTTGTCCAAATTGATTTAGACAATTTTCATAAGAGAAGGAACATTTTTGCTAGAAATAAATTTCACATTATATAGCTCTTTAATATTAAAATTTATTTCAAGTAATTAGGATACAATGTATTTACAGCTGGATTAAATTGAAAAAACAGAACAGGAACATTTACAATCAAGTAACAGACTAAAATCCAGAAAGACTCCATATGTCATCGATAGATGCTAGCAATCTAAGAACATCTAAGGCATCATAATGCTAAGCATGAACATGTTCTAATATTAGCATCTGTCTAAGTTGCTTCCAAAAGAAAAATGATTTTAACACAAGGAAGCTATTCCAATGAAAATAATTTAGTAGGTCAAAATAATTTTTCTAAGACTTCCACCACAAAACTCTCAAAATTATTTACAACACAATTCGCCCTATTCTCATTTGCTATCCATCAATTCTGCTTGAAACAAGGATGAATTGAGAACTAAATCCTTTTTCTTGGAAACATGAAGTAAAAGATTTTTTGATGTCCTTGTTTTAACATCCAGTGGGTCATTTTCTTGAGAAAGACTTCTAATGAACTTTCTTGAAGTTTCCTGTTCTTGCTTCCTTCTCTTCATTTTAGTTCCTAGTGAAGAAAGAAATGCTATTAGAAATAGGGAGAAACTCATTCAGTAAACGTAAGTAGAATTTAGCCTACATGGACCACCTTTTCAAAATATGTCTAAGAATTTTTACACATTTCTTCCCTTTACTGAAAGCCTAATTTTAATATACAAAAATGTAATCACTCTTAGCTCAGTAATTCAGTGTTTTAGTTGTCTAGAAAGTCCCATGATGCGACCCTCATCTAACATGAGATACTATTAAAAAAACCACAATTGTCTACAAAAACATGTAGAAATTATGTAAAAATGCAATTAATGCTTATTCTATAATAGTGTTGAAAAATGAATGCTATGTTATTATAGAAAGTTGCATCTTAAATCTGAAAACAATTCTTCCTCTTAGGTATTCGGTTAGGATTTATTCTGCTCTTGTAGACTTTATTTTCAAGAGCATGCACTATTTCATATTCAGTTAAACATTGAAGAATCAATTTATTCTCATTTCAAAATGTGCTTCTGCATTACATAGTTTCTTAATTCCAGGATGGTAATTGAATAGTTGTAATTTCATAACCTGGTCTGTTGTAGCAGACACTGAATAGTGATATAACTGTGTATGCAATTTGCCAAATAAGTAACTTGGTTAGACAGAGTTTAGACTCAGATATTCAGTTTCCAGAAAGCTTCTTGTAAAACAGCCTCAAGATTTCTCATTAATACAGAATAAGATATTTTCATATCTCCCTCACAGTAATTTTTACTTAAAAACATGTATGTGCCCTAAAATTGGTGTATAGGTCATAGCACTGGAAAAATCTATACAATGGAAATGTTTTTTCACACTGCTTTTCTATTTCATAAGAAAAGCAGACTAAAATTATAAAACAAATATTGGATCTCCTTTAAATAGCCTAAGAAGATTGTTAACTGTATCTTTGAAGCTAGAGAGGAAAAGGACGCAATTGGGTAGAGATGAAAGAAAATTGTACTGATTCACCACATTAAAATCTGCTGCAGGTGCCAAGCAGCTTAGTGCCATGCACTAGAAAAAGCAGAGGTTTTTATAAAATTGAAGGCATTTGTGAATATTGGCTGAAAAAATTACTTGTAACTGATTTTATTACAGAGGACTTATGCACCTCAGAGAGAAGCCATATAATTGAGGCAAACTTTCACACAACAGAACTTGCTAATATTATCAGCAGTATGTTAGAAGCAAAATAACTTTTCCTCAGTTATTGTTTTTGCCCAGAATAGCCCCAAATTTTAAGACCAATAAATCTCTGAAAAAACCTGTTAAACCAGTGTGGTGTCATAAAATAAAGCATAGAATAAAAAACAGGTTAGAAAATTTTATTTTTTGATAAACCATACTTGGGCAAAGACAAAAATTGGTAATAAAGTTCACCAAATTCCTCAACAAGTATATAAATTATGTTAGGTGGAATGACTTCAAACCTCTTGGGGAAAAGATTTTCCCAACAACCTTATAATACTGAACTGACTTCTGATTAGATGCTATCTATATAATTAACGTTCTGCCTTTTTTTTTTTTTTTTTTAATAAAGGAATATACTATTCAAACCAATGGATTAATATACTATGACAGCAACACATGCTATTAAGCTGACAAAATAAATTGAGTAGCAATGTTAATTTTGCACTGTTAACCAGGGCAGTGCCATCCCTTCAAGCTCAGACACCTACCAGCTGCTCGGGGTACTCGCAAGGCTGCATGGCTTAACAAGATGTCCCGGTGAACACGCTTTGCAGGAACTGGGTCTTGCAGGCTGCCCAACACAGTGTTTGATGTAGAGCTGGAAAAGGAGTTTGCTTTCAGTACAGTCACTACTAACAGTAGTTTAAGCCTTGCAATATAGAAATACTTCAAATATTAGCAAGTGTTCACAGAATTATAACAGAAGGCAAAGAATAAACTGATTTATTAACTATATCTTTGGATAGATAGAAAAAGATATTTCCTTTTTAAAAACTTAGAAGAATGCTTCAACTGAAAATAAAAACTAACGTTGGCACTTGTATTAAAAGTAAGAACAATATGTCACAGTTTTTTTTTGGAAACAGAGAAGCCAGTTTGGCCATCACATACAAACTGTACTAAGAAATAATCTTATGGCATGTTGCAAAATCCTTGAAATGATCAAGCTGTGTTTATTGAACAAACCATGATTTTTTATTGCTACATTAACTTTTCTACAGCCTCCAACACAGTTGGAGGGGGTGGCTTCACAGCAGACAATACTTTTTAACTAAGTTGCAAGACAACTCTTTCAGCTTCAAATTCATGAAAGCCAAACCTCTATATTTTATACATAGCATTTTATGTGATGGACTTAAGTTCTACAGTGAAAATTATGAACCTCTTTGATCTCACCCTTTTGCAATTGCCTCACAAACTTCCTTGGTTGCACTCTGCAAGATGGCTCATAAACAAGCTAATTGCATTTATGTCCCAAGTTCCTATGCTTTTCCTATTCCTGTAATAAATATTGTATTGTTTCCACTTTATAGTCCCTTAACTCACACTTTCTTAATAATAATTTGCTGCCTAAATCAAAATATATAACAAGGAGCAAGGACTAAGACTTGACTTGTGCCAGTCCTAAAAACCTACTCGTGCATGCTTCTTGCAAGAGAACTTATGCCAGTAAGAATGCAACATTATCTGGTAAAATAGTCTCTCAAGACTGACTTGCCTCTAAATCCCTTATCCTCAAAATACAACTGTTTTAAATTATACTTCTAATGTAGACAATATAACTGAATTTTGTATTTTTATTCTAACATTAGTAGGAGATGAATGACTGGGGCAAGCCACTTCAATCAGGGAAAGCATGGGAGAGAAAAGAGGGAAAAGAAGAGAATGGAAGGAAGGCACTCTCAAAAGTAAGAGCATATTCCTTTTTTCCTTCACAAATGTTTTTTCATTCTCTCCCTTCATCACCAGCTGCTGGACAAAGCCAGAAGAATTTCAGTCGACAGACAAGTTACTAAGGAAAAATGATCTCTAGAAAAGGAATAGAAGTTGCAGGATTTTTCTGTAGTGTATCGGGAAATATGTTTAAGATACAAAAGAAATAAGTTGAGAACAAAGAGCTAATCTTTTGGGAAGAAATAAGTATATAAAAAAAAATTTACACAATTATTACAAAAAAACAGTACTTCAAAAGCCTGTCTGACAACTTTTACGTTAAGACTACATAAATCAGGCTCCAAAAGTTCCCATGTCTCTCCCTAGAGAGAATGTACAAAAAAACTACCTTTGTTTCAGAACAGGTGATTTATTTTGCTAAATAAAATCAGCTATTTGAAAACATGAGCAGTGCCTCTTTTCTCATCCTAGAGCAAAAGAGTTTATTCCTCATCCTACCAAGACTGTTCAGAACAGTAATTGATAACAATCAGAACAGTAACATGAAACTAGACCAGATGAATCTTCTAGGACAATTCTCTATTTTAAAGATGCTAATAAACAAAAAGGCACTTATGTTTCTTCCATGTACTGTGATCTAGCTATAGACTTGTTCCAAAAGTCGAGATAGTCTTCCTGAGACCTATGTGGTGGTAGCAACAGGTGATTTGTAACATGTTTTTTGAAAAGGCTGTTTAAATTTTTGCTTTTGGAAATAGAAAAAAGAAAACCAGCTGTTTCATAGCTAATCAGATTTTAAATACATTAAAAAAAAAACAAAATCCCAAACCAACTAAAGAAATACACACACAAAAAAAAGCTGCAATTCAACTTATTGTCTATTCAGTTTCAGCTTTTCTGGTGCTCCTACTAACAAACCTCATTTTAGGGTCATAAACCAGAAGTGATAATACCCAAGTTCTTACTAGAGCAGATCCCAAAAATTAAGTCATGATATGAGACTGAAAATTAATTATCAGAAAACCAAAGTTGATCACATAAGTATTGTCATGCATATTTTTTCCCTGCTTTCTGCATTGGTAGTTTCTAATGTGCTTCAGCAAAGGCAGAACACTTTCAAAAAACTTGATTTTTACTTGATGACAAAACTTGTCTTTACAGAGTTATATGGTATCTTTCTATTTTGAGTAGACAGCAGCTACACAAGACATGATACTAGTTTGCAGTTATTAAAGCATAAGTTCTTAAACCAAGACTAAAGAAAAAAACCAAACTGAAGTTACTGGGAGAAACAAAAAAATTACAATTGAATTCAAAAATTCTGTGAATCAGAACATGTCATATGCAGGTCCAAACGACTTGCATAAGATGCTTTCAGATTTGAAATAGAATAACAAAACTCAAGTAAGAACATAACAAATGAAAACCCATTTTGTATAGAAGGGTAAGTTTACTCTTACCTTAACACCTTTCTTTTTCTCTGAGCAGCTGAAGTCATTGCCATATATGAAGGCTTCTCAAATACTGGAGCAGAATTTTTGTTAATTAAGGACGAAAGATCAAGTCTGCAATAAAAAAATTACATTTTTGTAAAACATTCTTGGTAAAAGTCAAGTAGATTTTCTTAACTGTACACAAATATAATATAAGTTGAAAGTCAAAACTGGAAATTGATTTCATAAATGTTGTTTGAGACAGATTTCAGACATGCACAGCAGCTTTAAGCATGGCATTTCACAATGTGGAGAGGTTAAGTACCCATTTTACAGACAGAAAACAAAGCTTAGATAGAAGGTAACTCGCCTGAGGCATCACAATAAATTTTAAAAATGCTGTATTTTCTTTTTGGTACATATCTTATAAAACAGGATAAGCTTTCAACTTTGTGTGTTGTCACTAACATACTACTGTTTTCAAATAATGGCAGAATTGAATTTGATGTTGATCAAAATTGAGGGTTTGATTTTCAAAATGTTGGTTTTATTTATAAAATGGATATAAATGGAAAAACCCATCTGTAAAGATAGGATTAAATTACTTAGTAATATTTCTTCCCTATATAAAAGGAAAATACCTTGGCACAGTGCTATTGCTGCATGCCTGTGACTCCTTCACAGATGAGTAAGTAGACATTTCAGTTGTTTCATCTGTGCCTTCATAGAGAATTATTGTTGAGTTCATGACAGCTTCATCACAGCCTGGGATTATATCACATGTAGTGTCCATAATACTGGCCTTTTTGGCTGGCATATCTGTACTACATGCACTGACTTTCCCCAGGCCTGCAAGGTGTAAAGCATTCTTTACCACAGTCTGAGTACAGAAGCTTTGTACTGGCTTTCTGCAAGAGTCTGGTGTGTAGATTATAGGGTAGATCTCCTTGGCAAGAGAATCCTCCAGGTGCTGGAAGCCGCATTGGTTGGAGGCAGATGGATCTGGAGCTACAACTGGAGAGTCAATTAGCTTCCTCCTCGTTCTTTTCTGTGGTGATTCTGTATATTCTAACACCTGCGTATTTTTATTCATTTCTTGCGATGGTGTACCAAAAGAGGTACCTGTGAAACATAAATAACAATGGTTAGCACATCTAACTGCACATACTACTTAAATCTTGCTTTTCCCTTCCTCTTGCATACTGAGACATTAGCAGAAATTATTACAAATACTATGTATCTCATACATAGCAACTTGATCATATAGATGAAATTATTTCTATTGCAGCATGATCCAAGATGGTATTTGCTCTCTCAAAGTATTATAAACATGCATAGGTAGGCATAGCTAATCCCAGAGGTTATAGAAATAATCACAACTAAGATCTAACACCTGACAAGAGGGAATGAAAGAGTAAGAGTACTGAAAATTATTGCACCACCATGACAAAACTCATATTTTAAGGTACAATCACAGTAATTTAGAGTTGATTCCCAGTCCCAGCCATTTTTTTCCCCAGCAAGTACCACGCAGAATAACGAGAGACTCTGAAAAACGAATGACACAGAAGCATTTAGAAGGATAAGATCCTCTGACACTGCAAATGAGAAAGCAGGGGTTTGCAAACAAGTTGCAAAGGGGAACACAGAAGTTACTAGAATTCTGTGACCCTATTATATCAACTGTGGGGAGCAAAACTTGCCCCACCCTCCCAAATAAAGCAAGCAATACAGTGTAATTGTCCATTCTCATTCATCCTGATTGAAGCTATTTTTTTCTTGAAGTGAATGTTATTTTCAAGCAAGTGGTAATAAAGGCAGTCTCCAAAATAAGTCAGTAAAGGCCTTTCTTTTACTCAAGTTTTCAGTGAAAGAGGATCATTTTAAGACACAGCTCATTGTTCAAATAGGTAGGAAACTGGTGACTTACAGTTAATAACAAAAAAACTAACAAATTTCTTTTTTTAAACAAATCAAGAACAGGAGAGGGTTGTCAAAAGCCCAAGTGCTTCTATATTTAACTTACAGTGCAAATTTAAGACATGAAGCCTAGTATCCTTAAAATGCCTACAAATTGGATCCTTTTCAGCTGGTAGCCAGATTAATACTTCTCCTTTCTGCATTGACTGCTTCATGCCCATGAGCAACTAAACTGCAAAATCTCCTGCAAGTTACAGTAATTTCACAACTATAAGGCACACCCTTTTGACTAAATTTTTCCCCCAAAGCCAGAAGTGCGCCTTATAGTCCGGTGCGCCTTATATGAAGTACAAAGTTGCAACATTTGCCACCCCGGAAGTGCGAGCCGTGAGCCGT
>PYHW01009386.1:181743-195666 GCA_013186435.1 Turdus rufiventris
ATCTGATCTACAATGTTGCGAGTTTTGCTGACTCCCAGCAGGTGCACCTTATAGTCAGGTGCGCCTTATGGTCGTGAAATTACTGTACTCAGGAATTAGCTATGGTATTCATAGAAGGGTGTTGATAAGTATTTATTTCTTGTAAATTTTATTCTATTTTTGCCTCAGAATAAGAAAGCTAGTTTAAAGTCCTCAGTCTGAATGCTTTGATTGTTCTTTCTCATGTGTTAACACTTAGGAATTTTAACTGTTCCAAAAACATTCTTTGAATATGACAAAGACTGATTAGAAACATGTATGTATTTCACCTCCACAAGCTTAATTTGTTATAGAAAGCAAGGGTTAAATACTTGTAGCTTTTTCTCTGCTTACTGTTTCTCAGGCCCCATTTAATGTTGAGCTCATTGCCCAGTTGCAACCCAATTTGCCAAGATACTTTAAAAAAGCCAATACCCCAAGTACCCTCAGAAATCACACATCTGGGGGAAAAGGCCCAAGTAAGATCCTCACTGAAGAAAAGTCCATGAGCACTGCTTTTGCCTGCACACTTTGGTACTAGATCTGCCATATGATTGAATACCCAGCTACATGAGATGATGCCCAATTAGAAAAATAGAGCTGTAAGGGACAGTCAAGGATTTAAAGACCAAAATAAGACTTAGACCTGCTCCAGGAGGATAGAACAGGTGGTATCAAAGCGTGTACAAGTACCAAGTAAATTGGATGGTTAGATAATGGCCACAAGTCTACTCTATGCTGCCATAACTTAATTCAATAATGAAACCATTGAAAAAATAAACCAATATTCCTCACTCAGGGGCTCAGTGTCAGAATGAACGATATTTAAACTGCTTATGGGAAAAGTAGTGTGGACAATAACATGATCGATTGCAATTCCACTATGTTGTTTCCAGCTTTGAAGAAATACATACATGGAAAACTTGGATGTGGAGAGGACTACCTGACATGAAATAACTGAATTGTGAATTTGTCTATGTGTGCACCTATGTACAGTTCACTTTACATATGTGAAGGACCTTTTCTTTGTTGAAATGGAAATTATCTTACACCACATCTAACTCACAGTCAGCTTTCACCAGGTGAAATGCAGCAGGTTGCTGAAATGCAGTGCCTTGATCGGAATCTAAACACTATGCTAATTCAGGATCCCATGAGTAGTGGAATGGAAACAGTAGTAAAACAGGGCCTGAGCATACCCCAAGTAATCTTTACCTCCACCCAAAATAAAATATGCCTGCTGTGATAAAGACATTTCTCCAAGACCTGGCTGGATTTAGTAACAAACAAACTCATTTATGAACAATTTAAAGCATCTCCTTTATGACACTATCAACAATGCTATGCTTCATTATGTACTTGCTTTTTAATTTTGTTTTAATAAGTACAACATATATCTCAGTGTAATGGACTAGCAAATAATTTAAAAAAATTCTAATCATCTCAACCAAAAATTGAATCCAAACCTTTTTTAAAAGGACTCCTGACATCTTATAAGAAAAAGGTTTATATAATCTAGTGTTTGAAATAACGATCCATTAAATACCTCAGGACATATTTAAAATATTCATTTATTAGTTTTTACTCCTACTTATATGCATCAGAATGTCTTTTTCAGGAAAAATAATGGTTAGAGTTCTATTAGTCCATTGTTACATTAGAATGGGGAGGTTTCAGTTTCAGAAAGTTTGCTTACTGTAAGACAATGAGGTTTTGCTAATGTCCTAAAGTTACTAGAAGGAAGTCTGATGGAGAAACATTTTGATGGGAGTGCCAAGGTTTAGAAGCTTCTACAGGCCTAAATATTGGAAGCATTTTAAAATTAACTGTAAGTACTAGCATTTAAATCATTAACTAAATACGTAAAGAACACAAAAGTACTGCCAACATAAATAATTTGATGAATTCCATCATAATGGATAGCATTTTGTACTGTAATACAAGTAAACTAATAACAATTGTTGCAGGAATTCTATATAAGGCAAATATAAACTGTTAGTAAAGACAAAGACCTATTTTTAAAATCTATTTATTTCTGGAATAAAACTCATTGTAAAACTAAAGTAAAACAAGAAGCTTTTCTTGTCATTAAAGTGTTGGAAATAATACAAAATACTTAAGAACCTATAGCTTTTTGTGAAAACATTAGGCTACTCCTAATACAGTAAACAGCTAAACAAACATCACCAGCAATATTGTCTTCAACTTGGCTTCACTAAATAACATAAACCAGCTATGATGTGGTAAAAACAACTCCAAAATCTTAATTCCACTTCAGCTTGCTGTTCTACTGTGCATCACTCCCAACAGCTGTTGATCTCAGGCAAATAAAAATACAGCAACAAATACATTTGGACCCAAAATAAACAATTGCCAGTATTTCTATTTCCAGCTCATTAAGGAAGCAAGATACTGAAGCTAGTAGCTAACTTTTTTGCAAGTGCTTTTAATAGCTATGATTGAGAAGTTTATGTAAAAGGGACTCCGACAACCAAAGTTGCTACAGAAACTCTACTACTTCCATAAATTTCTAAATATATGGTACTGAAGATGAGACAGTGGATAACCAAGAAGGGCTATTCATATTTCCTTAAAGAACAAATCCAAGAAGTTCCTGAATGGATGTCTAATGGTAATCGTTAAGTATTGCCATTATTTTCCCACTGAAATATAAACAACATGCTCCAACTACAAAAAAAACCATAATTCCAAACATGTTCCAGAATAAGGCAGGGGAATTATGTTAATAGTCTATATTTGCTTCATGCTTTATAGCTACTTCAATATTTTGCATCAATATCAGCATCATCATTCAGTAATATTTTTTATTTCATATACAGAAATGAATCACTTATATACTTTATAGAACAGCTGCAGTAAACTTGATGAAGTAGGTTAAAAGAAACATTTGGAAGTTCATTTCCTTAGCTAGTATTTTCAGCGACAATGTATCTCTTCAAGAATAAAGATTATTGCAAATATATTTTGGAGAAGAGATCACATATTTGCTGATCCTTAATTTCAGGCTGATGTTTATAAAAATTCTTTAAGATACTACTTAAGAGATTCACTCAGAAATTAAACATAAAGGCCATCATCCACTGATTAACCATGCCCACCCAGTGATAGGTGGTTTTGGTCCTTAGTTTGCTGTATCATTTGTCCCAAAAGACTAGTCAGAAGTACCAATTTATCTGACAAGAAACATGGCAATAGCAGATATTTACAAGCCTGTGCATTAATACGAGAAGCAGAATGCACTATGTGTGAAACATGAGTCACAGGTAAAGTGAGCAGAGCTCATGGCAAAACAACTCTGATGAATTGAGTTAGTTCTAATTGACATTAGGGACAAAATAATGGCCAAGACTTGTCTTCTTCTGGAACTCATGCTAATATATGCATAAGAGGATTATTTCTGGAAACTGTGCTAAATTAAGTCTACCAGGTTGTTTTGCTAAAGTGAAATTAAATATTAATGTATTCATTTCAATAAATGCTATGTAGGCTATCACCTATTGATCAAATTACAATTCTAATCATACATTTTCATTCTTTTAACAACTGACTCATGGAATTCCAAATTGAAAATGAGGTCTAGTCAATGCATTTCAATTATTTAATATTCCTGTGACCCAAAGGCATGATCACTGTGATGGCAAGTTTCATAACAGGTTCACAAACAACAGCTGTGAACTGGAAAAGGCTCAAACCCAGGCTGCCTTCTTGGAAGTCCCATTGATCAGGTGTACTGTTTTACACAGCACAAGAAAATACTTACAAGTCACATAGGAAAGTATGGAAGAGCTGCTTAATAAGACAAATCTTTCCTAGTCAAGACACATGCTTTTCCTACTTCTAATCAAATCTTTTACTATATACATCTACACCTCAATTTTTCCTGCCATACAAAAAAAAAATTGACTTTTCAGATCAGAATGTTTGTGACAAGAGGAGGCACACAATGGATGCCTTTTCTTTTTCCTATAAATCAATTCCATTCTCTCAGAGGTAATGTACAGTAAGGTTTCTGGAAATGGGATGCTTGAAACAGTGCCAAGAACTTCCCCATTCAAAGAAATACTTGCAAGTACCAGTCAAAGCTCTCCACCCATCGGTCTGAACTCTGAATACTGTATGGCTCCCCATTAATGAACACTTAAGAACGGGTGCCCAAATACATTCTTAAAGGTACTTGTTTCCATGGCTTGTGCTTTCTTTGAAACAAACAGTTAAATTGTTCATGACAATGCACATTTATGGTTACATTAAGCATACACAAGCTAAATCTAAATTTTTTAGTGTATGTGTCCAAAAAAAAAAAAAAAAAAATTGGAAAGCCAGCATTTTCTGTAAGAAGCAACAAACTTATAATTAAGGTCAGAATTTTACAAAAGGTGTTTAAAGATTTCAAAAGCTAAAGGAAAACAAGATAGAAGAAGGTCAACTCCTGGAGTGAAGCACTAGATGTGCTTTGGCAAAGCATATGAGCTTTAATTAGCTTTCACTAGAAATCAAGAGTTGATTTGCAAAAATTGACTACCTCGATAACTTGACCAGAGAAACAGATACTGAATGAATGGCCAGAAAACATGTTCATCTTTTCCTCCCATACTACAACTTTATACTAATTAATATATAAGAGATCTTTACCAAGGAAGAAATATTCGTTAGAAACAAAGACTTAGGGAAGGACCTTATACCAAGATAATAACAAAATCAATTCATATAAAAAGAACATTTAGAATTATATTACAATAAATTATTCCTGTAGAAGACTTAACAAAACCTAGAATAAATTCCCCTACCCTTTCATCTTTGCAGTTTTTAGATTCTTTTTCCACATCAATTACTAGTTTGACTTGTCTTCAGTACCAGTCAACAAATATAGTTAGTTCCAAAGAAACACACAAGACTGCTTTCAGGACCTGTTAAGGTCCTTCTTTCATAGTTTTACCTATTCTGCAGAAATTATGTAGCTGCTCTGACCTTTTGGAGAGAATGCTTGTAATCAGAAAAGCTATTTATGTGACTTAAAATACTTAATTTTTAATGTGAAAACACCCCATAACAATTAATCTGCATTTGAACATTGTCATGGTTCTCTCAAAGAACCACAGGCAAAAGTTTACAGAAGCTTTTTTTCATGACACAGTGATTGCTGCCTCATGTTCTGCAACACACAGAATTCAGCACCATCTTTAAATACAGATAGTTTCCTGCATCACTACCAATTTAAACATGTAGTAACTAAAGAGAGACTTGCAGTTTGTTAATGACTGAAACTTCCAAAATGGATAAGGGATATACTTGAGTTCAACAAAAGCAATACAATTATTTATTTTGTAAGCCTACTCTGAAGAGTAACAAATATCTTTCTCATCGTGTTTTGTGTTTCATAAATGGGTGCTCTCTTATCTTTGCAGGTGGATTTTATTTTAAAAAATTGTCTTTCAAATATGTTAACATAGGTTCACAGCAATACCTGAGATTTGTTACTAGCAGACCTTCCACACTCTTTTCCTCAATCTAAATGCTCCTGACTTATATTTCCTATAAATGAATCATTGTATTGCCATCAATTAACTTTACCTTCTCCCCTAAATTATGGAAGAAACTTTCAAAACAAGGTAACATACATTTATATTAAATGGGAGATTAAAATAAATTACGTCTTTCAAAATAAGAACCAAATCACAAGAACTGAAATGCCCTGCTCTTTCCTGATGACAACATGCAGTCCATGCAAATATATTAAATGTGAAATATGAGGTTTTATATAAGGAATAACAATAACTGTGTTTTTTTGGTATTGTTTTTTTCCACCTTGAAGCACTACTTTCTTCCCAATACCTTGAACAAATTATAGATAATAAAATATCAAAGTATCCAAGGTGCAAGGGAGTTTTAAACTCATAAAATTTTTTCAGTTACTTCTTAAGTCAGCTGTTGCTGACATTTACCAAGCATACTTCTGAGATTACTTTAGGAAGCAGGAATTGGATTCTTGAATAATTTAATTTCATCTTTAAAGACAAAAAAGAAATTACTACATTCTTCCCATTTCTGGTTGGGATGCTGCCCTATTCTTCCATAATAATGTATTTTTTTCTGATTTATGATTTTTTCTTATTTGCATATTGCATACATTTTGCACAAGAGAAATGCTGCACTTCCATCATTTAATAGTCCAATTATTTTAAATGTGAATTCAAACAAACCATTGAAGAGGAGCTACTTAGTTGTGTTTGTGTGCTGATCAGAAAAAAAAAAAAAAAAAAAAANNTAAATTAGTGGAATATTTTTTTCCTCCCCATTTGTTTGAAGTGATTGAGTCAATATAATTAGTATTTTAGGTAACATTTCCCTAAAGATTGCAAAATTTGGAGAACAGTTGTTTTTACCACGTTTTATCCTGCATCTAATGAGAAGGGGAAAGGAGTGACAGTAATGCCTCATATTTCCTCTTCCAAAGACCAAAAAGCAAATAAAAAACATAGAAAACACCACTACGGATTTTTTGGATAATCTTCAGGCACCATTTGCAACTGAAAAAAAGTCTGCCTTAGCTGAAAATGGTGCCCATTTACTTACTTGGATATGAAGCTCAACAAAATTTAGGATAAAAGAATAACTGGAATACCTACACATAAGGTTTTCAAGGAAACCCCTTAAATAATGTCTAATGATTTTAATAAAAGGAAATGTTCATGTTTTAATAGTTCATGTGGAATTTAAATAATGGTCATTTTAGTATTAATTTCACTAAGAACTGACCAGGCCTCTTACAACACAAAACTTCAAGAAAGGTAGAAAAGAAGTAAATTAATCAAGAACACTAACACAGCATACTAACATCAGAAACTAAAATTCACAACAAGCATAACCTAAAATATGACAAGAAAATCATTACAATCAATACTTCATTACAAAGGATATTACAGAGCTTCTGGATTAGTGTTCCTACCTATTCCATCAGAAAAAATAGTACCTCTACACTAAAAACCCCCAGTAGCTAAAAAAATATGCTTATGATTTAAAATAAATACCAGCTTTCACCCTTGCTGAATGAATCCCTGACTAACATGGGTAGAATAAGTAAGCATGCAAATCTAACTTTCTTTTCCTCCTCTCTGTAGAAACAAAAGCAAACACACACCAAAAAAACCCAAAACAAACCAAACTAAAATCAAACCAATGCCATCAATAGGAGGGAACTAATTTCACAGTTTATCAGAGGTCAATGCTTTCTTTGGAACTACTAGCCAAAGCACTTTGTGAAGTAGTATTTCTCTTTCCCTTTGTTACCTACAGATGTCTGTCAGAAGTTTTACTAGCAGTAACGGGAAAGCCTCAGGGTATTGGGTGCTCCCCACCCACAGCATAAAACAATCATGGGCCCCAGAGCAGTTGCACTATCATGATAAAATTTTGCATGTAATCCATCAGAACAGCACCATCTAATGAGGATTCTTCACCCCTTTTTACCCAGACTATGCTCTAGGGCAACTCACTTCATAAATGAAGAAAAGCCAGCTATCTAGAGTTATGGGGGAAAAAATGGGGCCATGAGGATAAAACAAAACTGTCAGTTCCATGGTAGATACGGTAAATCCTTTGATTCTTGGAAACATGCACTTCTAAAATATTTTAGTAAATTGATTCCAGGTCAACCTATAATTAATAGTAAATCTCATCTCCCTCAAGGCTATTATTAGAAACTACACAAAACCATACCGGGTTAACATCAAATTTAACAGAATTATAACCAACTAACACTATGATTCCTTTCCCATCAATGTCACATGAAAGATTCAAATGCAATTTTTAATAGCACTCACAGGATCTATGATACATGGAGTACATTATAGCATGAAGAGGATGAATTCATCTGTTGCAGTGCATGTCTAGACATTGAAAGAGTAAACTTCTTTCCTATATCCAATTAAGAACTGTGTAAAATTTATAGAAAGTGGGTCTGAGACTCAATTTTACATCTGGCCTCAGTATCTGAAGAAGTGCACAACTGTGTTTATGGATGATATCTGACTGTTGCAGAAGATATTTAAAAGTATTTCCAACAGAGAAAAATTTAATGATATACTTACGGCATGGGGTGTTTGGTCTGCTCGCAAGCTGTGGGAATGAAAATATAGCTGACATTTCTATTTCATGGTTTTGATTTTGATTCTTTTCTTCAGTCTGGTCAGCCCAAGCTACCGATTTCTGTCTTTGAATGAGGTGCTCAACCTCTGCATATTCAGTGTCACTTTTGCAATCTGTCAACCCAGCTTCTCTCAAAGTCAGGTATTGCTTACGAAGAACTGGAAGTGCAGTATTTAGTACTCTGTAAGACAGCAAGAGGCAAGACAAGTTGACCTAAGAAAATACAATTTTAACCCAAAAAACAAAAAGAGAGAAAAAACCTTGCTTCTGTTTCACTTAAAACTGAATTCTCTAAATAGGTCTTCTCACAAGTGTCAGAAGGTAAGTCTTATCCCACCTGCCATGAAACCATACTTACTTTTCTGTTTGCTTATTATACTGATCTTGAAGGGACACCAGAGACAACATGTGCTCAATCTGGGCTTTAAGGGCCTGAACTTCTAGGTTTAAATGGCAATACTGAAGATCTTGACGAAGTTCCTTTGGGAAATTAGGAAAAAAAATGAAAATCAAACAGCTATACATAAAACTGGTAGGAAGAAACTAAAAACAAACTAAAAATAATATTAGATCAGCCTATATGAAAGTAAAGACAGAGTAGAGCTATATACTTATAATAAAGTGTTACAGCAGAAAAGTATGAATTATTCGAATTATTTTTACATGCATAAATACAACTTTGTAGATTTCTTTGACCAATACTGTGCGAGCTGCAATTAGAATTAAAAATCCAAAAGGCACATATGGATGCTTATCTATGCATCAAACGTTGGCCTATTTCTGTATATTCTCTCCATATATTTTACTTTATTTCAATTACTAAGCTGCTCTTAACTCAGAGGTTTTTACCCTTTTTCCAATTCTCCTCCCCATCCCCAACCATGACAAAGTGAAAAAAATTTTACTTTTGGAATACACCCATCTTGACCTAGAAGGCGCATTTCATTTTCAACACGGTGCAGCCATTTGGTATTTTCCTCAAAAAGATTGGTTTGCTCTTCTTTTTTCTTCTGCATGCGTATATAGTGGCTATTAAGTGCTGAAAGCCTTAGATCCCGCTTGCAAGTAGCCTAAAAAAAAATAATCCCCCCCCCATGTAATCATCATTTAAGGTGAAAACTTTCAAATGATGTTCAAATTCTCTTCATATATAGATTTCTTCTTTAATTTTACATAACATGGCCAAAAAATTCCTAGCAACTCAAGAATGAATATGAAGCAAACTTCTGTTTTCCTTATGCAGTATGTCCTACAAAAAGCCTACTAAAGGATAAGGCACTGAGAAGCAAAATCCTCCATCTTCAAACATCACACTCTTCTGATGTTTCTACTGTTTGCTAAATGTGACAACTAAAAGGCACAAAACCATCAACAGCAAGTTGGATATAAGCAAGGTAGTGTCCTAACAAGGCAAAAGGTACTCTTCTAAATAGAAGACAACTATACTCTGCTGTTTACCTCAAAAATTAGGTCATTACATCAATAGTCATAGAGAAGTGATAATCTGTGTGCCCCATTTTAATTAAATGCATTAATTCATTATACAATTACTTAAGCAAAATTTACACAATTACACCAAAATAAAGAGATGATACCCTGCACTTCATTACAGAAAACTTACCTTTTCTACTCTTTCTTCAGAGCATATCAGTTGAATTTGTTCATGACATTGATTCTGGTAATATTTCTTTAGTGCATTTTCTTTCAGTTTTCTTTCCACCTTAAGATATTCTTTTCTGATTTCCTCACGGCTCACAAAAACATTTTTAATTATTTCTCTGTATCTAAAACCAAAGGATAATAATTAATCATTTTTGAAGACTTTTAATGACCATCTCCTTTGGTAGGGGAATTTTCAATTCCAAATAAATAAAATAAAGAAATTGAAAGGAAATTAATAAACCTTGTTGTAGATAGGCACTAAATAAATACAGTATATCAGTAAGAATTTTATGTATTTGTAGTGAAAACAGGATGTGAAATTTTGAAGGAGCGACTAAAAAGAAATGTTTTAACTACGATGACTACACTGAGGTTTGAAAGACTTGCGTGTAGAAGCTTCAGATGCCCTTCTCCAACTTCAAAAGATACTAAAAACCTAGGTTCTCTACTTTTTACATCAATTCATTAAACAGATCAGACTACAGTTGCCATAGCCACACAAAGTATTAAAAAACCTGCAACCTATCCTCAAAAACAAAAAAACCAAAACAAACAAACAAACAAAAAAAAAAAGGCGGGGGGAAAGCCACAAAGATCTTTGGATCTCACTTTCCCTGAAATAGCCGCACAATTTTCATCACTAATGGACAACAAAACTCAGAACATTC
Source organism: Turdus rufiventris (assembly GCA_013186435.1). Lineage (NCBI taxonomy): Eukaryota > Metazoa > Chordata > Aves > Passeriformes > Turdidae > Turdus > Turdus rufiventris. The sequence goes on from PYHW01009386.1 coordinate 192,258, forward strand.
ATCATGTTTTAACACATACTAGACTAGCGGGGGGGAAAACCAAACCAATAGTATATGGTACTCAAGGAATTAATGAGCAACCAGTTTTCTGGTTACCCCTAGACTGCAACACAAGTCAGAATAAGAAGACCTGGAAGCATTGCGATACTGCAATATAACTTTACACTGGTGGTACTTTTTCACTTCACTCCTGAATACTGAAAATGCTTTAGCACAGAATGGCCAAAAAGATACTGTGTATCTCGATGATAGCCAATCTCATATACAAAGTATTACATTCTATGTTATTAGAACTCCATATAAAAACAAAAGCAAGGTTTAAGATGTAGCTGCTCAAAAGACACGCAACATTTTAGTTGTGTATACAGTTTCAGTTCCATATATACATATACAGTTTCTAGTATTAAAAAACCCCATAAAAATCAAAAACTGCAAAAATGCTAAAAAACCCAGTTTCAACTCCAGAACCAGTTGAAGAGACACTCTTGTCATGTAATTGACTTCTTGCCAGGATTTCAGAAGTAGCAGTTTTATTTCACTGTCTAAAGTTCGACTAACTGTGTCTTATTTTGAGTATTTTATTACTCGCCTTTTAAAAAGGAACAGAATTAAGAAAATAATTCTTCTTCACAGATTTACGAATACAAGAGGTTTTCACTGAGTGTCTAGAGGAACGCTATCATATCTAAGTAAAAATGTGTACTAAAACACTCATGGAACTTAAGTATTATTTCTTTAAGGAACAATAATAGGTTAATGGTCAGAGTCTGATCTTTGAGGCCTTTTCTAACCTAAAAGAGTCTATAATGAAACAGTCATCTGCAGAGTATCAGATCTTACTCTACACTGTTCCTATCCATCCAACTATACTATTGATTGCACCCTACCTGGAGAATTTTTGTCCTCCCTAGCATCATAGAAGTATGGTTCCTCCCAGATGCTTGGGAAACGGAGCAATAAGGAATCAAAGAATGAATCATCTCCGTTTCCATCACAGTAAAAAGCTGGGAATAATTCAGACGAGGGTGGAGATTGTAATTCTATGTACCCTCCTTATGAGGAGCCATTACCAGTTAAAACAACCTTTCGTGTACTTATATTCACCAATGTTTCAAATAAAGCATGAAGTATAGAAGCCTTTGTGGATTCAGTCTTTCAACAAGCACATTTCTGTTCTTATGGAGTTACCTTTACCCTCTGGTCTTCACCTGAAAATTTACAAAAGTTAAATATAGGCCTATCCAGGGTATGAACTGCCTGTTCTACCTAGTGTGAAAATGCCCAAGGACCTACTGGTTGTAGTTCTTGAGCCAGTGTCCACTGTCTACCCTCAACAAGCTCAAGACTCGAAAGACTGGCAGACAACACATCTCCAAGCTTTAGCAGGAGGAATGTTTTTTAGGTTTTTAAGAGCCAAGTGGTGTACTCAGTGAGTCTCTTCCAGATAACAGTGACGCAAAAATCATGGGTAGTTGGACCTAAATACAAGATCACAGATAAGGCTCTCTTGCCTGTCCTGACTAAAAAGGAGAAGGCAGCAAATTACCTTCAAAACCTGTAAATGAATGGGAAAAAAATCAATTTGTTACCCACACAATATCAGTAGGATGAACCTGGCAGGATATTCACGAGAAAGAAGAAAATAAGACAGCCACATAATTTCTGACATCAAGAGGGACTAGGATAGGTTTGCATGTGGACGTTTGGATTTTCCATAACAATGAAATGCAAACAAATATTCTCTGACCAGCAAATCTTGGCATAGAATACATCCAGCCTTTCAAGAAGATATTTTAGAGACCTCGCCCTTGACTGACTCTTCCCACACACAAGAATGAAATAAAGGGCAAATCACAGGAAATTAAATCTATCTTAAAGACATACAGTGCAAAAATATGCAGGAAAACTGTCAGAAATATCAACATGACTTAGAAGCCCACACTTCTTTTGAAAATTAAATTTAAATAACCTGAATGAAAGGGTTTATTGAAATGTCTGGAATGCCACTAAAATAGAGCACAATTAGACAACACCTTGCTTTGAATGGTTTTTAACCATACCTCAGAAAGATTTCCAGGTTAAAAAAAACAGACTCAAAGGGCCAAACAAAAAAAAAGTTAGCTAAATTAACTTAGGCAATTGTCAGAAATATGAGATATGCAGAGACACATCCAGAAAGTCTTTGCTCCAAAACCTATCCTCTTCATGGAATAAAATGGCTCGTGCAACATATTGATACTTCACATTTTAGTTTGTTACATTTTGTGTTCTCTCATAAGACTGTCACATAAGAAAAGAGAGGAACACCACCAAGAAGGGGCCAAGAAACATTAAAGCAATAGAAAATAAGGAATCTACAAAGCGAACTCTTTGCAGAAAAACTTCCAGGTTTTGTCTCTCTCAAACCCTGTAGGAAAGATACCACATGAATCAGCGCCTGCCAACAGTCGCAAGAGTTGCTGTCATTTATGCAAACTACATTCTGCCTACCCACAAACACAACCTGTTAAGAAGCTTTGCTTGAAGCCAGCATTCATATACTGCTTCCTGTCACATGTCATTTCCTACATCTACCCCTTTCATTTTAAAACCACCATCAAGTTGTTCTAAAAAGGAAAGTGTTAGGCAAAGCCATACCTAGATCTAGGTAAAGCAATGTTGGAATGAGGAAATCAATACTGAAAAGAGGAGGTTTGTTTTACAAGTGTTTTTACAAGTTAGGCAACCTCCAGCTTGGAAACAAGCTCAAAATGTGACTCATTTACCTTTCTATTTCCACTTGCTGGTTGTTCAAAAGTTCTGCAGTATTATGATTTTCAGGAATGCTTGCTTGTTTTTCTTCATATTCTCTGAGTTTCTCCTTCAACATTAGGATCTAAAACAAAAGAAGCACCTTTTAGTTGAAGCGTGTTTTGTTTCTTTTTCCAAAGTTATCATTCTGTGCTGATACTGAATAGCTTTACAAATGGCAGCAGGAGAAAAAATTTCTCTCAGGAGAAAAAAAATCCTTACTTCGAAATACATCCGAACCATATTACCTTGTAGATTCAATCCCATAAACTACTTTTTATATTCAAGTTTAACTGTTAACCTTTCAACCTCTTAACAACAGATTTTTTACATACCTCTTTCTTTTGTTCATTGCAAATTTTAGCATACTGGCTTATGTGACTGTCCAAACTAACAACATTGCTCTTCAACTGCAAAGAAACAAGTCAGAATTTAAAGGCAGCTCCATGTTTTCATGCATAATCAACACACTATGTATATGTACTACATAGTAACACATGCACTATATTATGAGGAAAAAGATACAGTAATTTCACGATTATAAAAATGCACTTGATTATAAGCTGCACTTCTGGGTGTCAGCAACTGTCTGAGGTTACAATACAGAATGTGATAAAAG
>PYHW01009386.1:206546-230858 GCA_013186435.1 Turdus rufiventris
CTTATTTAAGGACAAAAAACGAAATGTTTGCCAATACCCAGAGATGCAGCTTATAGTCCGTGCGGCTTATATTCGTGAAATTACTGTAATTCTTTCTAGCAAATAATCTTTGTTCTCTATTGAGAAAAATTACCTTTTTGTACAAAACCCAGTTTTGCAACAACCATTAATCGAAAGCACTTATTTTCCTGTTGTATGTTACAATCCCTACTTCAGCGATATTTCTTAGTTCAAACCTACTTTTGTTAAAACTATTTAAATGTCTTCTTTCTTAGTCTGTGAAAGTATATGGCAATTCAAGCTTTCTCCATCTCCCTCTACCCCTCCCAAATAACAACTAGAGTCCATTAAGACATTAAGAGAGTTAAAAAGATAACCATTTTACTAGCACTCTCAGCAGCAGTGCCAAAATATTTCCCTGCAAAAACAAAATATCATTTTGTTGTGCTTTTTCAGTGCTTATAGATGCTATTGAGAAGTCCTAAAACATTACTCTGAAATTATATTTTCTTGTACACACATCAACAGATGTTCAGAGGCATGTAACTCATCAGTAAAACACAAATCACAAACATTCAGCTGCTGTTATAGACATGATACAGATAATAGAAACATATTAGAAGGGGTTACTGTAAAACAGTAACAGGTGCCTAGGAACATCAATTTTGCAGAGCACAATACAGTTCTACTCCTAAAAGGACACATTTTGTCAAGGCCCAGAAAGGACCAGAGGAAAGCAAAACCAGCTTGTCCTTATTTGTAAAATATAACTTATGAAAAGCAACATACCAAATACAGGAACTCACCTCTAAATAAGAGACAGCAACATCACATGTTTTATCTTCTTTTATCTGATCCATGCGTTTATAAAGTGTCATCATAGTTAAATACATGACTCCAGGATCTTCAGGAGATCCTAACATTGTATGAGTCTTTCCAGCTCCTGTTGCACCATATGCAAGCACTAAATTTTCCCAAAAAACAACCAAAGTGAAAATACGTAATTTATTTATAAGCTAATCAGGAACACAAGTCAAATAAATATTCACAGACCTCTGTTATTTTGCAGAACTGTTTCATAAATGGTTCAAATTTCTTACTTAAGCTTTACCTTTCACATCTGTAATTAGACAGATGTTTCAAAACAACACTTTTGAGTTTTCAGCTCAAAATTCATTCACTGATATGTTACACAAAAATACTATTTACTTACTCTCATAACCCTAAGCCATCCACTTGATGGTGACAGGCATTTCATTTCCTCAGTGCATTCCAGCAGCCAATTAAAAAACCAAAATCTTAAAGAGCTGATAAAGCAGGCTACCACACTCTCAGTGACACAACTGCTCCTGCTTGAATAACTCTAGAGGACTCTCATTGGAACATATATTTCAGATAAAATTCCCAAGTCTATTATAACCTTAACACAAACTTATTTTTAAAATAGAGTGGAGCTATCCTAACTTCCATATGCTAAAAAGTCAGCCTTTTATATCTATGAATTAAACCACTATGTTTTCTATCTCAGACTTCTTTAATACCTCTGCAGCCATTGGATAGAATGGTAGAAACTTTGAGAAAAAATCACTGAAGTTTTTTAATTAAAGAAGATAAATAACACATTTACCTGTACAGTTAAATCCATTTAGGAAGCCATCAATTAGATTTTTAGTAGTATGCTCAAAAACTTCCAGTTGGGATGAACTGTCATCAAAAATGGTATCAAACATAAATTTAAGATCTTTCCTTTGTCTTTTGTTAATATCCCTATGGGTTACTCTTTTATTGTGAAAGAAGCTAACTTCTTCCTCCTTTGGATCAAAGACCAATACATGCCGGTCAATAACACGGACAACCCTGCTAAAGTTGCCTTGTTTTTCCTTTTGGTTCTCTGGACGGACACGGACTACCACTTTCACATGGCTACAGACATCTTCTTCCTTAGCAGGAGTCATCCCTTCTGTTCCCCAGCTTCGCTTCCAACACTCTTTCAGACCGAACAGCTGAATATTTTCTGCAATTGACAAGATAGCTCTTATTTACAACACAATGCCTTTCACGCCTTCAAACAGTTCACACATTTGATCTATGCTGGAGCCACCCATGACTTGTCAGAGCATCCCCCCAATAGCAGTGAGACTTTGGGAAACATGTAACTGGCCTCCAAACATGACTTAATTCAGCACAGCTTTCAGAGAGCCAACTAGCACTTCCCCACGAAAGTCTTAAGTTTGTTTAAGGATTTAAACTACTAAATGACCCACAGGCTTTCCTTTAAAACAGACCAAGCCTTTAGATGAGATACCACGTTTCTGTAGACTAAAGCGAGCAGTTTTTTTGTTCTTCAGCAGAAAGAGGAGCTGCCTATGCTGCTCTGCCTGGATTATTGATACAGCCACCTGCACGTTTAAAGAGAGTTAAAGCGGCATTTACGTTAACGTGCCTTGCATGGGATGCAGTAACCGACACCAAACCGGAATTTCCTTTAAATAGCCTATCTCTGTTGTTAACAGCGGGCTCCTCAAAAAGCAGACCTACACAGCAAAGGTTCTCAGTGTTGCTTTTGCCGCTCCAGAGCCAGCTCGCCCTCTCACAGCCGAGCCGCCTCCCACACCCGCACCGCTCTCTTACGCCACGGCAGACACTCTTCCTCGGGGCACGGCTCCTACGGCCAGAGAACTCCCCCTATATCTGCCCCGGCACTCACCCTCAGGCAGCGCCTCTCCCCAGTCTCGCCCCCCGGGCTCACTCACGGGCCGTAGCCTCAGCCGTCCCCGGACTCACGCACGGACCGCGGCGGCACCGCCCGCCATTTACCGGCCGCCGAATTCAAACACACGCACGCGGCGCTCCTCGCCCGTTCATTGGCTGTGCGCCGTGACGTCAGCGGAGCGCCGGCGCCAGCGGTGAGTGCGTGGGGCGCGCGCGGCGCGAGTGGTGGCGGAGCTTGAGGGGAGGCCGCGGGTGGAGGGGGAGAGAGAGAGGGACGGACGGAAGGACGGGGGACACGGGACATGGCAGGGGTTGTCGGGCGGGCGGGCGGCTGGCCGGCCTATGGCTCCGTGTATCCCGCCAGCCCGGCTCGGGCGGGCACAGCTTCTTTCCTCCCGCAAGTCGCAGGGCCTGTCGCCGACCGAGGTGCGGGCTGTTGGCGCTTCTCTGGTCGCCTCTGATAACAAGGGTTGAGGGGTAGAATTTTTGTCCTTGCTGCCTTTACTTTCTGCTTTAGGACAAGTGCCGGTCTTGAGGCGGCAGCCTGCAGTCGTGCCGGAGTGCTCCTTTAGGATTGCGCTGTTACAAAATAAACTTTCTGCTCGCTTCTAAGAAAAAGATCTCCAGTTTGTAGAGCGAGGGTGGTTGTAAGCAAAGCGTGTCCCTCGTGTTAACCACGCGTCTTAGGATCTTACCAGTGTGAGTAGGGTGATGGCAGACGCTTGTTACTGCTTTAACCCCAGCCACCGCTCCTCACTGCCTCACCAGTGGGATTGGGAAAGGGTAAAAATGTAGAAAGCTGAGATACAGATAATTTATTAGGTAAATCAAAAGCTGTGCTGACAAGCGAAGTAAAACAAGGAATTGGGTCACTACTTCCCATGGGCAGGCAGGAGTTCAGCCATCTCCAAGGAGAGCAGCGCCCTGTCACAGGTAAAGGTTACTTAGGAAGAAGAATGCCATCACTCCAAACATTGTCTTCCTCCCACTTTGTGTATGGAGCATGATGTCATTTGGTCTGGAATATCCCTTCAGTGCATTTGGGTCTGCCCTAGCTATCTCCTCCCTGCTGTGTTCAGCAAAAATCCAAAACACAGCCTCATATTAGCCACTGGGAAGAAAATAACTCCACCCCAGCACAGCATACCATGATAATACATATTTTCTGTAGACACAATGTGGTTTGTTGCAAAACCTCACATCTGTGTGTCTATTCAAAGTTAGATATGCACTTTCATATTTAAGATGGGGGAATTACTGTCCAGTTGAAGCCTAAATTATCAGGAGAGTAACTTTTCCAGCATATTCTTAAGCAGGGAAAATATTGGTAGCTTCTGGCAAGATAAATTCAAGAAAAGCATGTATTGAAATCTGATAGTGAAAAGAATGTGCTTGTTGCTTGAGCATGGTGGATTTGTAGATAATCTTGAAAGTTCTGAAAACATTTGCTGATAAAACATACCTATAAAGCTGCCCAACTTGGAATGAGTATAGCTTTGCCTATAGCATTTCTGCCTTCTTACTTAAACAAACACATTATTTCAAATACTTGTTTGAAAGTAATTCCCAACAATTACTACTCTTCTAGGTTGATCAACTCCAAAATGTTACCTCAAAATCTGTGCCAAGTTTGCAAGTGTTTGTCTCTGTGTAACTTGAAACTGAACTCAGTAAATGTTTCTGGTTTGGCCAGAAGGATCTATTCTTCATCAAAAAAACTTTCTGACTCTGAGTCTAAGGAGCAAACTGTCCAGAAATGTGAAACTGAAGAGTTGCCTCAAAGTACAGAAAACAGTAATTTTGGAAGATTGCACGTGCCAGTGATGCTGGAGGAGGTTGTTAATTGTTTATCCCCTCAGCCAGGTCAGGTAAGTTAAATGATTAATTAACATTTGTGATCCATTAACAGTCTGGCAGAAAAATTTGTGGAGTGTAGGAATAGCTTTTGTTTAGAGGAATAAAGGGATGCTCTTAAACAATCGTTTGTACCTTTAAATTGTTTTAAAGTTCAAGTTAAATCTCTGTATTCAAACTAATAAAACTCTGGTGTCTGTGTGCCTGAATCCTCAGGTGGGTGGTATTTATTAAAACTGTCATATTTGACTATTGTGTTGCTTCTGTGCCTGTCTTTCTGAATTGCACTTGCGTATTCTAAAGGTTATGTTAATTACTCATAGTACTGGGGAGTTCTCATATATGGTTATCACATCCTTGACAAAGATACACAATGAAATGTTTTTTTGTCTGGATGGTTTTAGTATTAATTTAAAAGGATTTTTAAAATAATGTAAATTCTTAAATAACATTAACATTTCAGATATTTTAATCTGTGATTTTAGTGGTTATTTTAGCTTCATACAGTCTTACCAGTTTACGCTTATCAATGTGTGGTTTTACTACAAAGACTGAAACAATGGGTAAAAAAGTCGAAAGGTCAAAGTGTGTGTATGTTTTTGTTTTTATTTGAAAAGAGCATGATCCTACAGTGGCAAGGTGATATAGCAAGTCTGAGGTGAATTCAGTGATCAAAAATGTGCAGTCATATCTTGTTGTGTTTCACGGTGCATCATTTCAAGTCTTTGAAGAAGCAGTGAAAATGCAGACAGTGTTCATACACATTAGCATACACATTGCTCTTGCATGTGTTCTACTGTTGAAGATACCCGAATTAGAGAAAAACTCAACACTGAGTTCAGATTTTATTCTGATGTTAGAGTTATGAGAACATTTTCAGACAATAAATGAACATACAGACTCTGATACATTATGTGAAATATTTTTTCCAGTTGTGCAAGTTTTTACTTAGCTAAGAAGAGCCTGATGACTTCAGTGTTCATTAAACTCTCTTTATTGGTGTAGAAAACCTTATTTGGCAACACAACTTGTAAAAGAAAGTATTTAAGGTTATGAACTGTGTGGAGTACCTATTACGGCCCCTGAAGACTTTTTCTAATTTAAATATTTATGAATGTAAAATAGCTTATTGTTGGGGTGGGATTTTTTCAGGTCTGTGTATAAATGGTTTTCCAGATTCCTAGGCTAGTTGTGAACCACTAATGACTGCTGTAAGAGAGCCCAGGTGTGTTTACCTCAAAGAGAAGCATTTATAATACTGCTGACCTGTTTGGCATGCCTGAAACTGGAAACTGTTCAGCACTTCCATTTTTCTTTATCTGTATGTATTTACAGCACTTTTGAAGCCTTGGAAAATAAATAGTGTGCCAAAGGATGCAATGTGTCAACTGAATTTTGCTAGTGTGAGTGAAATTTTGAATACAGTTTGAGACAGTTTTTCACTAACCTGAGTGGTGGTAATCAGTTTGTATTAACATGGATGTCAACTGGGAGTGTCATATAAATTTAAATTTTTAAGATTATAGTCATGACAGGAAGTCTATAAACACTTTATTTTGTTGGCAGGAAAAGCAGTGCTCTGATGTTGAATTTAGTTTTTCTGCTTTATTCTCTCCTACGCACAGAAATATTTCCTTTACTGGGCTTTCACAGAGTTATATTATTTGTTATAAAATATCTGATTTGGGCGTCTATTTCTTCTTGTGTCCTAAGACAAGAAGTTACCAATATAAAAAGAATCTAATTAGAAAGATGATGTTCTCCCTAGAGTTATGACCACTGAATGGGATTTTCATTTTACTTATAGAGGTTCTTACGAAAATAAATGTTACTTAAGAGTGAGTCACCACTGAGATAAAGATGTTAGTGCCCTCCCACTGAATATTCTTGTTGACTGTCTCCTTTGGGGAATCTGCTTGTCAGGAGTTTGAGCAATAATACTTCCATTTATCTTTGAATCTTCTTTTATTGCCTTGTTTCGCAAAGTCCCTGTAGTAGTCCTGTCTTTGAAGCAAAGATTACGAATTAGTTTTTACTAATCTACCTCACTTCTCAATGAAAAGTCTGTTGCAGTAAGTCCACACATAAGTAATTTCCTCTTTAAGTTTACTGTATTGATTACCCTGCATTTTAATCTTCTCAGTCCAGAAGTGTTGTTTGCAAATATCTCACCAATGTTTTTGCAGTTGTCAGGAGAATTCTCTGCTCTCTTAAAGAGCTAAACATATTTTGAATCAATGTTTGGACATCCAGAAGCATGTTTCCCTAGTTTTCAGCCTACTTTTTCCTAATTTTTTTCCTTTGTAGTGGTCATTTTTCTTTTAACTGAAGATGTGGATCTTTTCCACATACTGTGGCCATAACGTTAAGTAAAATAATTTCAATAACAGTGAGTTCTAGTATGAATGCAAAAGCTTGAAATGCTGAAATTTTAACTGTTCTTATGAGAATCTTAAAAGATTTTTGATTTGTGAAGCTCTAGGAAATGATAGTGCTCCAGCACCAACAAATAATTCTATATATAATATTTAAAATCCAACTGGAAGAAAAACAAATATTGTGCCCTACTCAGATTTTATGGGGAAGCCTGTAGTCTGATGACATCTATGGTTTTGTATGATTGGTTTTGTCTATGGTTGAGTATGATCTAGAAGAGATTAAAATGGAGATACTCTAAGGTCTACTAGTATTAGTTGGTTTATGATAGTTTTAGAAGCTTTTTTTTTTTTAGTATCTGTAAATTAAATGGTAGGTGGTCAAACTTGAGGCGAGAAATAATGAATGAGACCTTTCAATTTTCTCCAGTGTTTAAGTGGTTCATCAGATGCAGTTAATAGTAGGTGATTTTTTTATCTCATTATGTTAACTTGTGTAAAAAAAAAAAGAAGGCAGTTAATTTTCCCCAAAGACATCTGATCTGACATCATCTTGAGTTAGCTGGGACTTACTGTGGATATTTCCCATTTGATTCACCTTAATGTTATTCAGATTATTTTTGCTACTTGGCATTCATTGAAGGAGGTATCCTCTTTTTCTTGGAAATCATGTGTTATACTTAGTTTCTAGAAAGAGACAAGTGTTTCCTGAAAACATGCAGCTTTGCTGTGAGCTTTCCTTTTGTTCTTTCAGGTACATACTGCTTTGTTTTCAGAATAGTTACTGTTTTCACACATCCAAACATCAAATGATCTTTTTTTTTCAGAAGGAGTGCGAGCATAGACTTCTAAAGTAACAGGAAGGAAGTACAAGGCATTGCTGACAGTCAGACATTGTTTTGCTGTGAGTGCAATGCTGCTTGAGCTCTGGGGTTCAAGTTTGAAGACAGCAGCTTTTCACCTTCTGGAGATTCTGTTGCTACTGTTGGATGTTGATCTGTTGATCTGCTTGTTTCCTTCCTTTTCCGCAGAGTTAGTCAAGTAATAGATGACACTTGAAGGAAGCTGAGGTAGGCTGCTGGAGTGAGAAAGTAGAGGCAGTTCTGAAATTGTTGTCTTAGTTTCTGTGCATTATTGTCCATACATCAGTATTCTCTTTATGCCTTGTACCGAGTATAAACGCTTTAAGGCAAAAATAACCTTTCTCTGTACAGCAGCTCCCTGCAGAGGGGACTTCTGTTTTGTGACAAAGGTTTCCAAGTATCGTGGTATATAAATAGTTGCATGTCTGTGCTGGTGACCAGGATTTTTATCACAGCACCTCCAAAGTCATCTGCAAATCATTTATAATTGGAATCACTCAAAACTGAAGTTTTCTGCGGGGTGTCCAAAATGAAGAGGAATGGAAAAGGGATCTGGAAAAATTAATTCTTAGTTCTCAAGCTTTTAGAGTTTTTTTGTAGAACGCAGCCAAAATACGAAGTTTGGAAGGGAATATTAGTTGCATGATGAGATAAATAATGAAATACTTGTTTTGGAAAAGGACTACACACACACATGGACATAGTAGAAGTTTTTATTGTTTTAGCCCGTTTTTTACTGGACTTGTAAAGTGAATAATGTGACATTAAACAATCGATTTGCATAATATTCTTTATTGTAGAAACAACCTTTTTTTGTGGGAAGCATGCTGAAAATATCTTTCCATATGCAAATTTTATGGCTAATTTTGCTCTGTCAGCAGCTTTGTAGTGATTGTTGTAAAAAAGAAAGGAAAATACAGAAACCTGAATAAATTAATATAGAGTAATTCTGAAAATACTCTGGTAATTACAGAACACACTTTTTACTGGGGCATATTGAGAGTTGTTTCGGTTGATCATGTAGTTCCTGTGTATTTTTTCCTGTCACTCTTATCTTGCCTGATGTCCTGGCTGCACATATTGTAAATTTACAGAAGAGGCTAACCAGGCTTCAGATCACAGCTGTGTGTAGAAGTGTGTAATAAAATGCATCGAATGTGTATATATGCAAAGTATATTTATTTTTTGATGTATCTACTAGGAAACTAGTTAAATGGATTCTCATCAGATAGCGCTGTTTAAAATATGTGGGTAAAACCATATTTTAAGAGGGATGTTTTTAGTGAAGTTAGCATTTGAAGTTAGTGCGTGAAAATGGAAAACATTTTTTAAACAATTTTGACTACGATATGCAAAAGATGTACTTCAAGTATTTATTGTTATTTTAATAATAACATTGTTTGGTTTTGCAATGGTAGTTTACATACAGATTTGAAAAAGCAGACTCCTTTTGCTTATGGTCCTTGAGCCTTGGTTCTCTCTGCTGTGACATGCAGTTGAAATAAAATGTAGTAAGGTAGAAGGAGTATTTAACAGTGTAATGCCAACAAAATATGTGTTTTACAGTATGTAAAATCTGTGTGATCTGTGTGATTTCCATCACAAGATGGGAGAGAAAAGAAGGGGGCTGGGAAGAAAACAGGATAGGAGGTGATGTTCATTAACTGCTTGCCAGTTGAGGAGGCAGAGAAAGTCACGCTCTTCAATTGTCTTCTTGTTTTGCTGACTTCTCCAAAAATACTGGGATCTTAAATTCCGTGTTGACAGATGACTTAAAACGTGATTTATTTGAGAGCACTGCGTAACTGTTCTCTATGTTGAAGCTGGTACTCTGAGTAATTAGACTGTAGTACCAGGAAATGAAAAACATCCATGGATTTGGATCTGAATGATGGCAGGATATGAATTGAGGCATGGTGAAAAAGTCCCTTCAGATTTTACTTTTTTTCCCTTTCAAGAATTAGGTCTTTAGACAGAAAATAATTAGAATACTTGGATGAGAGGAAAGATAAGCTGATGGCTACTGCTGCACAGTAAAGAATCTTCAGGTTGTAGTTCTTGCACATCTGCCTGAACACCACATCTTCCCACCTGCATTATGGCTCTCGGAAGGCATATCTAAATGTTACCAGCAGCCACAAGTCCAAGACCTCTCACCAACTTTGTTCTGCATCTTTCTGTAGAAAAGAGTAGAGGAAGGAGGGCCTGCAGCTGCTGTATCTAAAGAGACCAGCGAGAGAACAGGGTCTGCCTTCTGAAAATGACTGCAGATGTGCAGATTTCGTTTTATGGTGATACTGGGTTAGTTTGCTGTTACCGTTCTAGCACATAACAAATGATAGCGCTTCAGGAGACTATTTAAGATGCTGTGTTATAATAAAGCAAGATTCAGTGCTTTTGGGTGACTCAGCTTGTAATGACGCTGTATATGTTCTCCTTTTCTGTTGTGACAGTATTAGTCTTTGCACCTCTTGGGGAAAACTAATAAAATTCACCAGAAAGTAATCTAAGCCCTTTAAATTTTAACTTGAGTGAGGCTGTGTTCTCAGAAAGGGTGATAATTAATATACGTAGCTACTCATTTCCTCCTCATCTAGTACTGTGTGTCTTTAGTCAGCCTTTTGGCTAAGCTTTCTTATTAAATATTTGAATTTGAGTTTGCAAACAGAAATGCAGACTTTTTTCTATCACACAAAATATTACTAGCAATTGAAGATCACAGTTTGAATATGGAGATATCTGCAGGTTGTGTTTTCTTATTTTGTGTTTTGTACTGTTGGGAGTAGTTTTGCACAGAATTAGTCTTGGTAAAGAGATGATTAAAAGGTTAAGTTACTAAATTTGTTGTTTAAACAGGTATCTGAAGCCATGCAAATGTATGTTTTGGGGTTTTTTAAATATTTTTTATTTTTCTCAGACTTTCTGAACATTTTCTCTTCATTGCAATGATGTTTGCTGATGCTCAACATCTTGGGAAAATAATTCTCTAATAATTGTGTTTTAATAAATGACAAATTATTCTGTTTTAATAATGTCACTGAAATAAATAAATATTGTTTCAGGCTCACTCTGTTTCAAAATGGTATTGCTTAATGTCCAATTGCTATAAGAACCTGTCAGCTAAGGCTTATCAAAAACATGTCCATGACTTTTTTGGGGTTGGCTAACCATTAATAATAAAAAACTAGATTTTTACTTGAGCCTTTGTAAATTTTTCATTGCATCTTAAATATCTCCTCAGTTATAATTGAGGAAAGATGTTTCTTCTGAGGTAGCAGAGGAAGTCAGCTTTTTCTTGTTAAGTCTGATGATTAGCTGAAGTCATTCAGACACTGAAATTTTAATTTCCTATGGAAATGTTAATAATGATGTGCTTGAGTCATAACGTCATTAAATCTAATTCCAGACAACATTACTCTTAGGAAAATGAATGAAATAAATAATGCATAGTGAAGCAAGGTCTGCCAGTGCTGTCTAAAAGCAGGTGACAAAGGCAGGTGGTGGTGGTTTTTGTTTGCTTCTCTTACCTCTTATGCAAGAGCAAAGGGGGAAAGGGCTCATCTGTGTTCTCCTGCATTGAAAATACTTGCTCCCAGTAATGTTTCTGGATATTTCCCTCCGCTATGTGAAATGCAGTGTTTGGCTGCAGGTTTCACGGCAGGCAAAGAATGCCACTTGGCATACATGAGAAGGTGTAGGACATGGCTCCCTTTGCTTCTGGATGTGTAAGGATTAGAGTGGTTTGCCAGTGACTGGACTTTGGCCACGCTTTTGAGGTGAGCCTACAATTGATGACATGAAGACATTAAAAAGAGATGTCATGTACTTTAAGATACATTGTAGATGTCTTGAGGTGATGTATTCCAGTATGTTCTGTGGGATCAAGACCACACATGAATGTATGAGGCTTTAGAAAATAAGTGAGAAGTGCAAAACAAAGCAAAGCAGAAGTAAAATGCCTTTTTATATGTTTTCATACAAAACCTGTTCATTTTTGTTCATAAGTTGTTTCATATTTAGCTGTAATCAGAAAAATGAGCCCTTGTGAAGAAAAAACACTGGAAATTATTTTGAGGCATTAAGAGATTATGATTGATGGGTGCTTCAAAATATGCTCATAGCAATCTTTTTTCTCCTCTGTGTGAAATGATGAAGAGATGGTTGATAGTGCAAGTTACTGAAATTCTTGGATATGCAAACTTAGTGACTATACAGATATTTCAACTGTATACTAGTATAATTTAGTAGCATCCTCAGTGTACCAATGCAATGAATGTGAAAAATGGGAAATAATGGTTGCATTATGTTAAATTGTTGAATAGACCAATACTGGAAAATCATTTTATATTCTGCTTAATACGTGATCTGAGAAGGTTGTTTGCCTACAAAATGCCAACTATTAATTTATATTCTCTTTGTGATGTAAATTGTTAGACTTGGTGTGTAAACAACTTTTTTATCATTTCATATTCTGTCAAGAGTACTTTTGGAAAAAAATAGTCCAGTTATGTTTTGCCTATCAATCCTTATTTTTTAAAATTACAGTTGATAACCTTTTACAAAAATGAAAGACATGTACTGTATAGAACTGATAGGAGACATCATTTGCTTGCAACCAAAATTCTTCTTTGCTATGTACGTAATTTGATTTTTTTATTTTCTTTTTAGTAGATGCCATAAAAAGACAGGTTTTATGGTGTAATATATTACCATACTGCTCATAATTTTCATAGTGGTGTCGTCACTAGCATCTTATTGGTACTGGGTCTATAGATTTGCATAAAGCTTGTTTACCTTGCATAGGTTTAAAACATTTGCAAGTTTACTGCAGGGAAACCTGTAATGAGGCTTTGCTCTACAGGGTAACCTGAACTACCTCTTGCCACAGACATTTTTATTTTCTAGAAGTTCCTTTTTTGTTCTTTTTTTTTTCCCCTCTTTATTGTAAAGTAATTTTATGTTAAACATGGCAGTGTTTTGTTACTGATTGATGTTAAGATGACATCAGAACATACAGCTCTATAGTAAGTAATTTCATTTTTAGAGTTCTCATAGAAATAAGAGAATGCAAATGAAAATTGCAACTTTTTAGGATGGGCGTATGCCATAACTAGGTGTGACTGTGTGTGATTCACTGGATTTGTAATGTTGTTTTCCATTCTGTAAGGCAATGATTTTGAAAAGATGATTAATAGTCAAAGTGCTCTACTTTAAAAGCAGCTATGTCTGATTTACTTTACAGAACTTATTTGCAAAATATTTTGAATTCTCATAAGAGAAAACAAAGGTTATTAAATATAAATGCTAAACTCTAAATATTGCTTCTTACTAAATTTGAATAAAATAGTATAAAAATGCAAGAATATCTTGTTCTCATTAACCTCTTTTTCTCTTGGTTCTAGGATAATTTTTCTTATTTGCATGTGAATAGCAGCAAAGTGAATATTCTACTAATATTTTCTTCTGAGACTTTGAGTGTGTGTAGTTTCTTAGTTCATTTAGAAAAACAGTAGAACTCTTCCAGCATTTCTCTAAAAGTACATTTCTCTACTAACAAATCTTTGTTGTTATCTCACAAATAACTTATGATGTCAATGGTTTTTAATAATGTATTTATTTAATGTAGTTTAAAAAAACTTACCTTTTATCAGACATATAAAACAAGTATACTGTTTCTTGTATATTTAATGGGCATGAGGACAAATTCTTAGCTTGTTGTGTAAAAATTAAAATCTAAACCTTTGTCTAAATGGTTGATCTATGTGTGCATTAGGTAGGGCAGGGTGGTAGGTGCAATAAATAATTTTGAGATAAATTGCGAGGATACAGGATACTTACCCATTATAAGTTGCATCTCAAGTCAACCAAAGGGCTTAGAATGGAAAAATGTAATGAAAATTCGTAGATACGTGGTTTGGACTTGATCATGGGTAGGCAGACTTTGACTTTTAAAATTTAGTCTGAAATCCTTGTTAAATGGTTTTGACAAGCTGCAGATGTTTCAGCTTACCTGAGTTATGTTCATTCAACAAAGGTGACTTCTAGCAGAGCAGAAGAGGAGAAAGTTTCAAGGAAACTTCTTTCCCATTGGAGATTGAAATGCTAACAAGAAGAAAAAAGATCTCCAATTGTTAAATCTTCTAATCAATCTTTTTGCTTTAGCAAAAGTAGTTCTAGATTTAGAATAGTTCTAGAAACAGAGTCTGATTAAATAGTTCAAATTTTGATAGATGCTGTTATCTAAAACCAGCAGTATTGCTGTTGTGAGTGTGGAAGTGAGTGTATATAGTGTATATTTTGTTTGAAGAGAGAGGACTTCTCTCTTCTTCTTCTTAATGAAGAATTTTTTACATGGGTAAAAAATTGTTCATCAGGATTGAATTCTAACCTCTGCTGGCATTGACTCTATAATCAAACTGTTATCTAGGGATGATGATAAAAAGGAAAATGACTTTGGGAAATGGTCTGGAGTAAAACTTGCTGGCCTTTGTGCAGGGGCCTCGACAAAATGGTGGTTCTGTCCTTTGAGAATCTCCTTCCACTGGCCTGTTCAGGTAGATACAGCCAGACAGTGCCAGGGAAATAAATGAAATATTTTGTTTACAGACATATGCTGTTTACTAGTCAAACTCTGCTTTGAATTAAGATTTTTCTCTCTTGAATTATATCCCTATAACCTTTGAATCATTCACAGACTATAGATTAATTAATTCAAATTCATTACACAGAATTTATATTTACAGCTCTCTTATAAAGTAGCACAATAGTATTGTTTCTACTTCACAGAATTTAGAGGCAACAATACTGAAATTCTGCTTTGGGTGCCCAAGCAGAAATACCTCTTTTCCTGGCTTTTTGAAGAGATTGGCATTTGGGTTTAGAGCTTTGCAGCTCTAAATTGAAGGGAGCAATTCGAGGAACATCCACTTGCAGTTGTTGAGGTCACAGTGTGTCTGGGAAGCAGTTCTAGAGTTTCTGAGTTTTACAGACAGAAAAATGAGAAGCAGCGTGACCTACCTGCGTGCTGTAGAACCACAGGAGCTGAGTGGTCAAAGTTCCAGTGTCCTTCTGTCAGTTGAGTGCATTTCTCAGTTACTGTATTGGATACTGCAATTTCCAGTGTTGCTTCAATTTTGAAAAGAAAACCTGAATGGAAGTGATTGATTTGTTCCTTAGGATTTGCTGGAAGAGCCAAGCTGAACATGAAGCCACTGAAGTGTCATGATGCCACTGAAAGGGACAAGTTCAGCGTCCCTGCTCACCCCATATCACCACCTCCCTAAGCTTCTGTCCCTCCCTGACTTTTGCAAATCACTTAAACACACTAACATGTCAGAAAACAATACAGCATTTTCTTCTGTTTTAGTTTTCTGGGCCATGTTGCTAAGTTTAATTGGCTTGTGGAAGTACACAGTAAACACCTGTGCTGAAAGAAATTTACTACAAAAGGGAAAACACACATCAGAAAATAATGCCTAATTACTCCTACACCTAACACTTTTAGTAGTCTAGTTGATTGGTCTAATCTTGATACTAAACTTAGGTAGGTTGTCGCTCTTTGTCTTTGCTGTGAGAAGATGATGTATGCCTGTTCTGACTTACATTTTTTCACTTGCTAAAATTTCATGTTAAATACTGAGATTTGTAGGTTCTGGTATAGTTCTGGAGAAAACAGGCTTTAATTTAAAAATATTTGTTAATTCCTACATTCATGCTCATTTTAATCCTCAAGAGCCTTACCTGTTTTTCCCATTTCCTCCAGGCCTAAAATAAAACACTTAAATTCTTATGTGTTAATGGCTTAACACATTGCCAAGTGCACTGGACATGCTGGTTTCTGGATATACATTCATGCTTCCTCTTACTCTTCTGGTTGTGCAGCCATGGAATGAGCTCACTGCAAAACTACACGTTTCCTTGCACCTTTTTTTCAGGTGAATAAACCAAACCTGTGAGAACAGGGCCAGTGTTCACCTAGAGCTGAAGGTGATAGTGAGCAGCCAGCTGTTTTCAGAAACATTGAGGTGTTCACATCAGCTGGTACACCGAAGGGCTTCTCAACAGGTTGTCTGTCTTGAGTCTGGACACACCTCTCATCCCCTCACCTCTTTGATTTCTTGCACTGTGTTAGCACTATCAGACCAGAAGCTGAGAACATGAGAACATTTAAAACAGCTTTCCTTTTCCAGGATCCTGCACTTTCAGCTTTGGCATCATAGCCTGAGTATTCAGAAAGAACAGCTGGGACAGAAGTCTTAGTTTGAAATCTGACGTGTTTGGAGGTCCATGAGAATATCAGTAGAAGAATCTTTCACCCAGGATTTTCTTCCTGTTGTTTCATTGCAAAACTTGAAAATGCCATTACTACTTAGTGCAATGGTAGAATTGTTACAATTCAAAAATCCAACCAAAGATATTTTTTTTCCTGAAACAGGGAAATGGCTGAAGATGTTATATCACTCTTTCCCACCCCCTTCCATCAACTAGTGACCTTCTGACACAGAAAATATTTCAGCCTTCAATTGCTAAAATCACCCAGGACTCTTAAGTGACAGAAAATAGGATTTTTTATTTTTACTAATTGTAAATGATTCTACTTGAGCAGCTTGTAAAAAAACCCAACAAAACAGGTTTAAAATCTGCTGCTTCAGCTTTAAATGGTACAAAGCATTATTTGTATTTTGATTTTTTTGAGATGTTTATCTGAAATGGAGTTAAAAAAGCGCTCCTGAAAGTCTCCCCTTCAAAAAGCCTACTTGAGCAGTTGTGTCAGTATACACTTTTGGCCATCTAAATTGAAAACAAGACTTTCGCTAAGAAGGTCAATGTAACTACTTTCCTTTTGATCTTGCATCCTTGTGGGTGCCTGGGTAGTTCTGTAGGAAAAGTTTCACTGAATGAGTCAGTGCACTGAGTCATAGCATGAAGCCTCTACTGCTGTAGACTAACTAATTGGTAACAGTCTCAAATGTAATTAAAGCACAGTTGTCACCTCTGTGTTACTGATTGACATCCCACTGAAGTATTTTGTTTTTAGCAACTTAGATTAATTGTTCTTTGCTGTTAAAATTTGTGTTTTAAGATGCTTCTGTTGAATATACCTGCCATTGACATAATATTTTACTATCCTCTCTGATTTTTATAGTACTCGGTTTGAATTTTTTCACTCTGTTAGGTCACATATTCAGTAATTATGTTTTTTACCATGCCCGTGCATTTACAGGTGTTTATAGTCCTTTGAGGACTTCTTAAAGTTTTCATCATTACAAACTGGCCTATTAGTACTGACTAATGTTTTTTCACTGTCCCTAAACTCTTTAAAGCATCATTCAAACCTTTTGAAAAATCAAACTAATAAATAGATATATTCTTTGTCTTGTCTTGCAGATTGCGTTTTCAGTTTGGCTAGTTTTCACTTCTGATGTTCATCTTGTGTTGTGCTCTGTTTCATAATAATAAATGGCTTTTCTTTGTCCAAGTTCGTGCCCACCATCTCCAGGTAATTAGCAGTGTTTTCTAATATCATTGGAGCCGTTCTTTCTCCTCTTCTTCAGCTCCTTTGTGTGTTCCATAGCATCATGCAGCTTGAGGCAAAGGGCTATATGGGGGGACATGGAACAGGACATGTCTTGAAGCTGTCTCTTTCATTAAGAAAAATAAAACAACCTTAAGATATTGGGAGAAAAGCAAGGTCTGATTTTTTTTTTTTTGATTGGTCATTTGCATTATTAGAGAAAACAAACGTTGCTGGATTTGTGCAGGACTCTTGCTTGTTCCCACTGGAAACAGAGGAGTGAAGACATGAATGAATGGTTGCAACTGAGTTTCTTATTTTTTAAAACTACTGAGACAGTAATTTTAGACTTTAAGAAAGATCTATGCTACTTCTACATGTGATGAATACTGAAGCTGAGATGGTGAACAAATGTCTTTTTAGAGATTGGAGGAGGTAGAAGATTATTTGATAATATATTCTTTTTCTCTTGAACAGTTTTTCGTCTCACTGAAGCTCTTTAGATCGAAAGATACTGCTAAATCATAAGACCATCAGTAATACAGCACTATCACAGTACAGAAGTGTACCTGACCAGTTGTCCAGTCTCTGGCAGTGCCCAACAGCAGGTGCTAATGGAAGCCTAAAAGTAATTCTACCCTGTAGAATTACTGCCTGACAGCAGTAATTGAAGAACTTCCTTGCAGGGGGAAAGATGAGGGTTGTATTTGTATTATATCATTGGCATGAAGTTTTTTTAGAGTTTGATCTCTCTAAAAAATGTTTTAAATACTAGACCTCTCCCCACAACGTTATTCATAGTTTCAATATTTGCATGAAAGGCGCTTTTTTATTTGTTTGAACTTGATGCTTGATAATATCGTCAAGTTCCCTGAGCTCTTGTATTTTTGAGATAAGTGAATCATACCATCTGCTACAGCTGTATAAAAACAATTTTAATAGTCCTCCACAGAAAACTGCTGGAGCCTTCGGATGTTTTATTGGACCGGAGAGATGCGTCCTAAGGGAATCCTTTTCCACATTTCCTATTTTCTTTTCCTCATCTAAGCCCAGTTTCATATAAAGCAGCAGTGATGGAAGGTGTTCTGTTCTCTCCTGAAATGATCAGTTGGCTCTGAAATTTGTTCTTTGAATGTGATTTTATTGTTTATCTGGACTGTAGATTTTCCTCATAGCAACTTTCTCCTAGGAATGCAAGGCTTACTGATGCAGTTCTTTTTCAGCCTCCTTCCTTTCTAAAGGATTTCCTCCTTCATGCCTTTTTCCTTTGTTGTCTTTATCTTGGTTTAATCTGGTTTTGCTCCTTTTCTAACAGTCTTTTATGTTTCCCCAGTTTACTCTTATTCTCCATCCAAGTATTCATTATGTCAGTTTTGCATGTTATCTAAATTTTAAAAAGTCAGTTTTTAAGTAGGTTTATGGCTGTGACTCCTGCATGTATGTATTTGTTCTATTTCATCACTTTGTGAAGATGCTTAGATATTTTCAATATAGTCACCAAAATCCTACTTATCCTAGAGATTAGCAATAAAATTAGTTCTTGAAGAGTAAAATGCAGCATATTTCAAAGCATCTTTTTCAATTTAAAAAAGCAGTAAAGATCTAAAGCAAAGCTTTCACCTGCTTTACAGTCACTGAGGAGAATAAAGCTGTACTTGGAAGTATTCTGTTTCTAAATAAAATCGGATAAGTTTAGCTGAAATGGAAGATTTTTTTTTTCTTACTCTGTGCAGGAGATTTAAGAAAAGATTTCTGTGGTGGAAGCTTGTAGCTTGGATTTCAAACTTAGTAATTTGGGAACTGTTGTATTGTGGTTTGTACAGTAGTACAAGCTACAGCAGTAGTTTTGCTGATAAAGTTGTTTACTTTGTAAAATATTAGTCATATAATCCTGATTATAGAGTAAAAAGTGATGATGCATTCCTATTCTGTTCTCATCCCATTTCTCACACACCATTAGCACATAACTTTTTTGGGGTTTTAGCACTTCAGAATTCTTTGGATTAGGTTATTGCTTGGCAGAATCAGTGTGCTGGACTACTGAAAATGAAGAAAGAAGATTCTTCATCTGTTGATGGGATTTTTGTATCTCAGTACAAAAGTCTGGAAAATCTCACCAGTAGTGGGGTTGTAATTTGCTTTAGGTAGAGGAACTTTTCAGGAGTGTTAATATGCACTAATTAATAAACCATGCTTTTTGTGTGGGACAATGCTTTCTTTAATGGTGATAATATACTTAGTAGAACACTTAAGTGTTTAGAGACTGTCTTCTTTGTACATTGACATATTGCATGTTACAGCCAATAGTTTTACCTTACTGTGGTAGGTGGATTGCTTTTACAAATGTTGCACAAAATTTCTAGTGGATTAGTTTTTTCTTCCAGGCAGGAAAGGAAAAAAATTATAATCACTAAGTGGAATCAGTAGCACCAATCTTGGAAGTATTTGTTAGTCTTTTATCTGGTGGTATATTGGAGAATAATTAGAGACTCAAGACTTCATTTCAGCGAAGATTATAAAAAAATTCTGTCTCGTTGACCTGTCTCTGAGTGGGCATGAATAAGTGCTCAGAACCTGATGGACCTGGCATTTGGAAAATCCAGAAGATAAATTTTAACACCTACTAGGGCATGAAACAATTAAGGTACTAACTTGAGAATAGGTTCAAAGACTGTAATAGTTAAAATAATTTAGCAACAGTCCAGTAAGTACACTTGGAAACATATTCTTAGTCCTGTTTTTTATGATTCTGTAAACCATTTTCCTATATAGTTTAGGTATGTCATTATTTTTGCTCAACAAGTCAGGGTGCTAGCTTTCTATTTGAGTAGTATATTAAAATATATACATGCTGAAAGCAAAGGAGTGGAATACAAGGGTCAAGTTATCAAAAACAACAGTGGCATTATTTTAGAACAAATATTAAAAATTGTATAAAACAGTGATTATTACCATAAGCAGTGTATATCCGTACTGTTTTTTTGGGAGCAAGAGCTCCCAGTTGCTAGTTACCGTATATCAAGCTAAGTTTAAAAATATTGCCCTGGTTTTGGCCAGAAGGGGGTTAATTTCTGCAGTAGCCAGGAAGAAGCATGATTAGGATTAGGACATATATATATAGGAGGTTATTCTATACCATCTCATGTCACTGTTAGGGGGAGGTGGAAGGGTCTCTGTTCTAGAAGAAGGGGTTCCTTTAGGTTGAGAAAGCATGGTGGAGGGAACTGTCTGGTATTCTGTTATCAGGGATATTTGTCCATGTAAATAATTTCTTATATCTGTTGTTATTAATATTGTTGCTGTTAATGTTTGTTTTCTTATATTGTTGCTGTTTCCAGTAAATTGTTCTTTCCTCGACCTGTGATCTTTACCTCTCGTGCCTTCAATTCTCATTTCTTCTTCATGTCTTGTGCCTTCAGTTCTTAATTCCATCCTGCCCCAGCAAGGAGAGAAGGGGAAGCGAGAGAGAGTGACGTGTGATTTTGTAGCATCTTGGTGTGTGTACTGAATATGGGAGTACCATTCCTAAACCACAGCAGCCATATTTGCTGCATGGCTCCAATGATGAGCAGTCCCCTGTAGATGCATATGAGGTTCAGTGTACACAATCCTGTTGCAGAAGTTTGTACAGAGCGTGCCATTGCTGTACACCAGCTCGTTGGCATTGATGTCAATGAAAGGAGAACAAACAGTGCTGACTGGCAATATGAAGATCATTTTTGTCCTTCTTACCTGCACCTTGGCTGGGGAAAGACTGTCCAAGCCCATGGACAGATTTGAAAGACTCAAGCACGCTAGAGAAGAAATGTCCCATGCCCCACCAATATGGACCAGGGTCTCTGCTCTTGGGAGGAAGCACCCCCTGCTTGACAGAGGAGGTTACACACCAAGAGGTACCCTGTGGATTTATCTGCCTGACCATGGAGAAGGAAGGGGATGGAAAACCTGCCTCTGCCCTAGCAGCATGGGTATAGGAGATGAGAGGAGGAACAATCACTGCAGGAAATTCTTCAAGGATAAATGCTGCTCCAGTTTCCATGGGGCACGTCCTCAGGTCCTCAGCCAGAATGAAAGGGTTGATGTTACTTATCCTCTCAAAAAAGTGCCCAGTTCATATCTACAAAAAGTGAGCAATGAATACTATGACCAGAACTAGAGAGACCCTGCCTCCAGCCAGGTGGGAAAAAGGGAAATCAGATCTATCAGACTGCGTGGATCCCATGGTCTGGCAACTCAGACCCACAAGAGCGTAAGGATTTAGTTGACACTGTGGGAACAATGTCACAAGAAGCCATCAAGATACATATGGGCATCTCTGTTTCTGGGGTGACAGGGGGATCCCAACACCTGCCTGTACTGGAAGTTGAAGGGATCCTGATTGGGAGTGAATGGCAAAACACTCCATTGTGACTGGCCCAAGGCCCTGTGCGCCCTTAGCATAGATTAACTGAGGAGAGGGTATTTCAAGGATTTAGAAGGACATTGCTGGGCTTTTGGGATAGCTGCTGTTTAGACAAAGGAAATGAGGCAACTGAATGAATACCTTGCATGTTCTCTCAGAGAGCCCTTCTGCTATGGCATTGTTGAGAGTTGAAGAACAACAGGCACCAATTGCTACCACAGCAGTGCACTACTGACAACACTGCACCAACCAGGACTCTGTAACTCCCACCATGAGATTTTTTGTGAACTGGAGAGCCAGAGCAAGACTCACTTACGCTTTAAAAGTCCTATATTGCCAGTGGCCAAGTCCGGTGGAGGATGGAGACTGACAGGAGACTGTTGTGGCCTGAATGAAGTCACACCATCACTGAGTGCTGCTGTGCTGGACATGCTGGAAGTTCAGTACAAACTGAAGTTCAAGGAAGAAAAGTGGTACCACTGTTGATGCTGCTAATGCATTTTTCTCCATTCCTCTGGCAGCGGAATGCAGGCCACAATTTGCTTTCACCTGGAGGGGTGTGCAGTACACCTGGAACCGACTGCCCCAGGTGTGGAAACACAACCTGACTTATGAAAGTTTGGGAGTCTCTGTGGTTCCTTTGCGATACTGGTGACCTGTGTAGTGTTTATGAAACGTTTTATTTGATTCCTTTTGGAAGCAGCCATTAAATCTCATTTCTGGAACTGACTAGATTTTCATAGCTGTGGTTACATTTGAGCAAGTGTTAATGCTGAGAGAGCAGAAATACTAAAAATAATGTTCAATTTCAGGCAAATTTACTCAGTAAATACATTTTGCTCTCTGTTGTTTCTCAGTTTTATTCGTCACATTCAATACATTCGTCTGCTGAAAAGTTTTGGTGCAAATATCTGATGCATTCAGTGCTTTCAATATCTGAATTTTATTCATAATTGAGTGGTAATTAGAATTTGTTTGGTGTGGGGGTTTTTTTTGTGATTCTGTGTGTGATGTTTACATTATGTTTAGAGATGTCCCTTTTTTACTGTTTATTTTCCTAATTTCAGATATATAAAATGCCTATACATTTTGACCAGAATAACTGGAGAATTTATTTGTGCCTGTTAAGAGACCTACTGGTGTGTTCCACCCATGATACCTAATTTTGCAATGCTGTCTTCATCAAAGTGGGGCTCTTTTTCTGTGTTGCTGTAGTGTGGACATTTTAAGTCTTTTTTTCTTATACAAGTTCCAAAATTTAGATAATTCCTTGGGTTTCTTCACCAGAAGCTTTATCAAACTGCTTGGATTTTCTAGAGGATCTTTGTAGGTTCATATCCTGCAATGTGACATGCTGCTTTATTTTAGCAGAAGTACAGCATCTGTTGGATAGAGTAGAGTGAAATTTTCTCTCTCTTCTGTTTTTGCTGAGCTGTTTTCATGCAGATCCTTGAGAATAAAATTTATGATCACTCATGCTGTCAAAGTAATTTGCAGAGTCTGGGGTCATAAGGGCTATAGATTTTTTGGTAATGGGATGTGACCTCTTAAGAAGAATTGCCAGCAATAATTCCTTGTAGTGTAGATGTACATGTGACACTGACAAGCTTCCCTCCCATGTTGCATCCTGTAAAGAATGCTGATAGTGAGACTTGATCCAGTTTTCATACCTGATATCCTCTGGTTGGTTTCATTTTAAACCTGAGCAACTGGAACATAGCAACAGGAAACCAGTCCTCTAGTCTTTATGCCATTTTTTGAATTAAATATTATTTAATGTTTTCTGGAGAAAATGTCTGTAGAGCAGGCATCATATTAACCTTCAAACTACTTTCTGTTGTTAAATTTGTACTGCAGCCTTTTTTTAGGAAGCAGAATGGGATTGGAGCATATAAAAAAATCCTTTTCTTTTTGAAGCAGGGTTTTTAATAGTGTTTAAGAATCTTACACAGTCATTTTTTCCAAATGCTTGTAAAAGAAAAGGCTGATTATCAGGGTCAGCTGAAGGTTCAGTAATGTAAGAGTTAGTCAAAGTGGACTCAGTGAAGCATCCACTTCAGAGTCTTGTGGACATAATTCCTTCCTCAGTGTATGTATGTATGTATATAAAAATACATATTTCAAATATTATACTGCCAGGAACAGTGGACAACATATACATTATTTCTGTGGAAAATAAGTTTCATATAGGAATTGTAGGTCCTGACTGCTGCAGTGGCAAACATGACTGTCTTGTGCATTGCTTTTAGGAAAGCTTAAACTGATCTGAGGTATTAGGATTTGGTTGTTTTTGTTCAGTGAAACTTTATTGAGTTCTAATTTGCCTTTGTATTTGTCCAACTGCACTTAGTTGATTTTTGTGACCTCCCCACCCCTCCTCTCTGTTTTATTAGTAGCACTTGACTTTGCCATTGTTTGCATGAATTTTGATACAATTTCTGAGCTATTGGTAATGCCAAGTTGTGCTGTTGCCATTCTCTGTAACTCTGGTATGTTGTAGTTTTATTACAGTAATTTCACGAATATAAGCCGCACCATTATGACTAAAATTTTGCTCCCACCCCGAAATGCGGCTTATATTCAGGGGCGGCT
>PYHW01009386.1:237639-253118 GCA_013186435.1 Turdus rufiventris
CACCTGACTATAAGCCGCACTTTGGGTTCAGACCAAAATTTTAGTCAAAATGGTGCGGCTTGTATTCGTGAAATTACTGTACTATTTTCAGCATATCTAAACAACACTTTTAACATGTTTGTCATGTCAGGGAATAATCTATACTGACAAAATTTGATTCAAAATCAACAGTGTGTGGAAGTCTTGATGTAGGCTTGAGTTCTGCATGCCTTGGAGGTGACCTGGAGAAAGAGGGTAGGAGAAATGTAGTGTTTATTTTTTTGGTGAGCAACTTTAGCAGCAAATGAGGTTTAGATCAGATATTAGTGTGAAAATATATAAACTTGACTCTTTTGCTTTGTTTTAAAGTACTTTGCTACAGAACAGGTTTTAGCGTTCCATGGTCTTGATTGTCCAGATTCTGCAGCCTGAATTAATTTTCATTGTATAGCATATGATGCATATATGTACAGTTTAATGTTAGTGAAAAGCATTAACTTCAGTTTTTGGAGATTTTAAATTAATTTGGACAAAATGGTTCTGTCTACTTTTTCTTTATTGATGTAGGAAGTTGTATCATTGCATGCAACAGGGGAAGTTTTTTCTGGAAACGTTTTTGTTTCTCTGTCCACTCGGATGATTATCTTAAAATTGAAGGGCTGCAATATCTCCATGGATTTCTGTTTTTTACGGCACATCGAGGTGAATTCAAAGCATTTTGATGAAGTAATAAAGAAGTGGAATTAAAGAAAAACCTCAACAATATACAGATCCTTTTACCTTTTGGCCATATAACAAAGAGTGTCAGAACAGCTGTTAGAAAGGCCTGAAGGAAATGTTAGTAACTTAATTTGGGTAAATATTATAGATTTCAAGCAACAGAACCGTTTTTTGCTGTCTTCTGCCAGATCATTTTAGGATAAAAAATATTTTCTTATCCACTGAAGTTGTAAGTTGAAGTTGGTATTCAGAAAGCTAGTTGGAATATCATGAGGCATATCATTTATTGTCGTTAATTACTACTGCTAGCTGGGAAGAAGGAGGCAGCAAGTCAGAACAATTCAAGGATGATAAGTTTGGGCTTTTATGCACAAACTTTTTCAAATGGTGCTTTTTCCTGGTAGTAAGATTTTGTGTATGTGTGTGAATTTATGCATTTTACTAGCTGTGTCCCTATTGATAGTCTGGTGGAGTCAGATCTGGTGTATTTGCTCTATGAGGTTTCCCTTTGTTCTCCATGTATACCAGTCTTAACATTTGTAATTCTGTGTGGAGGCTGGTTATAGAGTGAATTGTGATTTTGGGAAGATTACCTTCTTAAACCAGTGTTTGCCACTATGTCCTACCAGAGGAAGATTTTGGGATTTTGGGTATTGTATGTCCTGCCTGTTGGCTGGAATAGGATTGGAAGTCTGTTTGGTGGTAGTATAGGTTCTGTTTCATGTTGTTGTTTAGCAGAATCACTGTATTTAGATGATAGGAAGAAAATAAGCTGAAGTTTGGATGTATTTTTGCTTCCCCTTAGAAGGAGAAGTTTATAAATTTAATTTGTCCTTCTGATTAATTTTCTCTCTGTGTTTATTGAAACTATAGATTGGTTTTACCAAAGGCCAGCAATGAACATTAATTCTCAATTTTGAGCTCTACAAAAGAAAAATAAATACTGAGGAACCAAGAAGTGATTGCCTTTTCTCACGGTGGACTTTAAAATATGTGCCCAAGCAATAGTCTGTGTACTTTGTTCAAGAAACACTGACAACAGTAACTATTTTTAAAATGTCTCTATTCATACCTTTGCAGTGACTAGCTGTGAAAGATATGGAAATAAAAGGATAAAGCAGATCAACTATTTCTTGGGGAAAAATTTGCTGCTAGAAAAAGATTCCTATAGAATTTGTTTTCACTGGTCCCCACTTCATTTCAGCTTGTACTACTTAGTGTATATTAAGTAGTTGAGTGTCTTAAAATAGTAAGCTGTAGAAAATTCAAGGTATTTCACAAGAGGTCAGATACATTTTATTGCACTTAGAGTTGATATTTGAACAATAAAGCAGAGTGGAAAACAAGTTGTGTTGTGACAGTGAACAATTTCTGTTGTGAATAACAAGGAAATTCAGACAGCAAGTTTAGGGAACATGACTCATCATAGAAACACCAGAAGAGAAAGTAGAAGCAAAAAGCATCTTGCAATGTGTTGATTATTTTGTTTATATTACTTTTCTGTTCTCAGGATTTATTTTCCACAAGGAGATGGAATAGATACAAATAAAATAAGAATAAATACTTTGATACAGACCAACGGTGCCTGGCAATGCAGTAATAAATATTTATTGTTAGCCTTAACAAGCATCCTAGTATTTTGACCTTCTTTGCATTTTCAAGAAAAAGCTAGCTCTCATTTCAAGTATGAAAAATCTGTTATTGTGAAAAATGCTGGCTTGTCATCCCACTGATAAAGATCAGTAAAAACAGAGAGAAGCACTGTGATCTAGCTTTGATTGGCTTGTAATGCACACTAGTTGATGGTGGATTTAATATTGCAGAAATGCTACAGAACCTATTTCTCTCATCATGTAACTATTGCTCTCATCACGTAACCATTCGTTTTTGTGAACTTGCTTTTATTAGACTATTCAGTAGAATAATACTCCAAGGAAAAATATTGTTACTTTGACATTTGCATGGCTGTCAATTAAATGGAAAAAAATCTCCATTTGATTTTTCTTTTCTCAGGCAGCAGTTTCCAGGTGTTTCCTTTTCTTTCTTCTAGGCAACATAGTTTGGATGCTGGGTAGCTGTTCTTCACCTTTTCTTTGTAGTATGTTTTAAATAAATCACTATGCTTCTTTTTTTTTCCCCTCCCCCAAGCCTGAAAAAAGTGGAGTACCATTTTCAGAACAAATATGTTATGCAAGTTTCTTTAAAAATTCTAATTTCATAATTGATAAAACTGAAAGTATATTAATTTCTTAATTGTCACTCTTTGTAAGTCTTTTTTTTTTTTTTCTTTTTTTTTTTTTCTGGAAGATGAAACATGAATGGTGAGGTACCAGGGCTGTGTTCTTGGCTGTTGCAGTAGGGTTTGTGGATATATTTCCTTTCTCCCACAGGAAGGTTCTGTGATTCTAGTTTATAATTTGTGAAGCCCGGTTTTGGGTGGAATGTCCACCATTAGGCATCTATCACTGTTAAAATGTTATATAGTATTGATATGGTACTGGCAAAGTGTGTAATTTTTGCAAGTTAATTTTTCTTCTCATATTTTAAAATTGGAATTCATATTGTTTTCTATCCTTCTGTTCATGTTTTAAAGTTTTCATTTATATTTTTTTTCTATTCTGAAAGCAGTATTGCTTGTTTTTTTGCACCTCAAGAAGTATGTCTTTCCCATTAGGTAAAAGAACTGATTAGTTAGGATTATTTTTTTGTTTTTTGGCTATTAAGTAAGCTTTGAGTAATATTTTCCTCTGAAAACTACATCTGGACTGATTTTGATACATAATACTGCAAATGGCAAAATTTAATGAGTTTTACATTATATAGAGATCATGCACTATAATTTACATAGTGTTAGTTTCTTTCCATGGCATGATAGCTGTCTTCATTACCTTCTAAGTTTGATGATTCTTCTGAGCATTAAATTTGGGAGGAGTACTGCAAAACTACTATTTCTACTCACTGTATTTGAATGGCTGCCATTCAGTGAAATATTTCTATAGGCAAGAAGGGGACAAATGCCAACAACAGGATAACGAGAGTATCAGAGGGGAATAATAGTGCAGTTGTCTCTTCTGTGGTTGTGTATTAAATCATTGAAGGAAGTGCAAAACAGGACTGGAGGAAGGAACTGCATTTTCCCGGGAAGGTTGTTTTGAGGCTGATTTTTATTTATTTTCTTTTTAATCAGAGAACTTGTAGGTAAGATGGTTTAGGTGATCATGCTTGTTGAAGGCATGGAAGATGGTTTTTGTCAATATAGATTTCATTTTTTTTGGTTTTTAATAGAAAAAGTGGATAAAGAGGACTGGGGATTGAATAAATAATTATGCAGTGCAAGATCACTTTTTTGGTAAATAACAGTTTTTTCTGTTTTTAGAACAAATTAATTTTATGTGTTGGAAAGAGCCATGGCAAATGCCTTATGTGTGCTAGTTTAACAGAATGTATTAATGATATTTTGCTGTTGTGTAAGTGTGAACAGGGTGAGACAGTTTGTATGCACAACAGGTAAATGGCAGGAGTTTGTCACATGGTCAGCAATGGAAAAGAGAGGGACTGCTCATGAAGAATTGATACCCAGGATAGAAGATTGTTTGGCATGAGACTTCATGTCCTGTATTCTACCTCAGTATGTCTTAAATATTTTGTACAATTGGCCAAAGTCTTTTGGAGATGTTGTCCAATATACTGAAGTCCTCTTTCAGATAATGTCAGGGTTGTGAGAGAAAGAAGAAACATTTTTTGAAAGAACATCTGATGGAGTGCTTGAAATACTTAAGTTTAGTAGGGGAAAATAAAGTTGGACATATAAAGGATCAAGTTACTTTTAAAAAGGTATGAAGTTCTTGCCTTTAAAAAAGAAAGAAAGAGGGGAGTGGAAAATACTGGAATAGTGAGTTTTTAAAAATAAGTATTATGCTGTTTCAATTTATGTGTCATGTTTGAGTTTTAATTTTGTGTAAGTTCTGCAATCTCCTTTTGTTACACATCAAAGGAAAAATATTCACAAAGGCTATTAAGTGTTGTGGACTAAACTTTATTACACGTGGAACATAACCATTCGAGGAATTACATATCAGTCACAGTAAAATGAAATGCTTAAAATATATTTTCTATGAGAGCTTTTCAGTAAAAGGTCTTTTATATAAAAATGGTGAATTCAAACTCGTTGTATCACTCTAACTATACTAGAGCTAGTTGTAAAATGAAAGCTGGGAAATTTTTGTGTGTTGCTATCTGTATGTCATGAAAGAGCCAAATGGTTTCTAAAATGTACAGTCACAAACTGATTATGAAATTCCCAAGGGGACTCTGATAGGACTATCATAACTTAACAATGGAATTGTGAGTCACTGCAGGAGAAATTAATGTAATAATATTTTCCAGTATTTATAGGACCAGGAGGATAAAGTGTCATTTAATTTTATTTGATTAAAAACTAGTAGGCAAGAGAGAAAGAGGAAGAAAAAAGTGATGCATCTTTTATTTCAGGCATGAAAGATGGATGGTATATATAAGAAACATATTATGAAGCAGGATATTACAGTGATTAATTTCAAATCTGATAAATGCTCCAAAATGGTCATGTTAATATCATAATCATTCTATTTGATAACTTAAGGTGATAGTTATTTTTTTAGGTTCTAGATGCAAAGTGTAGCTTTTGAATAGCACATTTAGATTATGAGGAATTGAATGTGGATTGAATCAGAACTGTATCCTCCTGTATCTAGTGCTCTCAAGTTAAAGATCATGTCTTAAAAGTTTGGTTGGTTTGTATTGGTTCTTTCAGAAAGGGCAGTGGAGTTCAGTAAGTAGGAGTTCATTCACAGTAGGTGCTTGCATGGATTCTTAACTAAAGCTTTTCAATACTGTCACAATATTGAGAGTTTGTCACTATGTTATGGTACAATGACCCATATCCTTTCTCTTCTATGCATTGCTAGTATTTTTTTTTTTTTGGCTCATTTTCAAGATCTTCTGTATGGTTCATTAATAAGCAGCATGTATAAAGGGCTTGTCAAGCTTAAAGTTTATCAAATTTAAAATGAATGAAAGCAGAAGCAGATACATGTGAGGTAATATAAGTGTTCTTGAATGAGCTATAAGGTCTTCACAAATTCATCTGGAAATAAAAAACTCAGTGTTACATATTGCTTAAAAAAGCAAAAATGTCTGGAGATTTGGCCAAAAAGGTACCTAAGTTATCTTTTCATATTCTGCTGCTCAAACGTGATGAAACAAAGGACTTTCTCTCTAGTATGGAAGTGTTGGTGAAAGAAGGATCAAATCTGTGCAATACTTTCTAGAGATGGCCAAAGAAGAGTTAGATGTGTAGAAGATAAACAGACATGCAAGAAATAAACAAGTAGTTAAGCATACTAGTGGAAAAAGACCGTTTTCTGAAAATTTGCGGTACTAGTGAATTTAAGTGGAATAAAATTACTATTCCAAAATATTTTATTTCAAAGATAGAAGAGCTCTTCTGGCACTTCCTCTACCTTCCAAGACTCCTCCTGATGACATTATAGGTCTGTTTTAGGAAAGAAAATAGAGATGTTTTTGAAAATTTTCATCCTAGTTTTCTAACTGTGATAAAGAGTATGAGCATTTGTTTTTTTAAACTGAGCTAAACAACCAAACCCAGCCATGAAGACGTGACTCATGGTGCTTAAATGTTTGGGTTTTTTTTTTTTTTTCTTTCCAAGAGGAATTATGATGTAATTTAGATTGGTTTTGATTGTGTTGATGCAGAATAAGTGCAATCCTAAATGACACTTGGGACTCCTGTGATTAAGTTTTTTGAGTGCATTTCTGAGTGGGTTAATCTTATGAAAAAAAACAAACAAAAACAAAAAAATGTTTTAAAGGTTTTAATTTTCTGTTGCTCCTCCACATATTTCTAAAGGGATTTTTCAAAATGGATTTCCCTACAGAACTAGAATATAAAAGTTAGAGGTCTGTTTATTGCTTATGTACATTACTTCTGGTAAGGATTAAGTGGAAATAACTTGAGTGGAAATCAAAGCATAACAGATATACCCTGGAAATTTTAAAAAAGTAATTTAAGAGGATTAGTATATTTTCTAGAATTCATGTTCATCTTTGCAATTTTCTAAGCTAAATACATAGTTAAAAATTACATTTTTAATTTAAAAATTTTCATTGAAAGGAGATAATAAAAAAAGTATCTAATTAGTTTGATATCCCACTCAATAACCAGTATTGGAGTTTTATGAGTGTAGTAGAAGTAACAGTCCAATGCAAAGAAAACCCAAACTGATTGGAATCTTTGTCATAAGAGAGCTTCCCTGAATCTTAGTGGCATGTGAGAACTTACAGAGAACACGCTTGGAATTTTTAGCATATGCAAGTATATTTAAAATCTAGCTAAATTCTTATGTTCAGTTGTGTTCAAGAAACAACCACATTTTTTTAACTGTTTCAGTTTTGTGTTTATAAATTGGTTTCAATGACTATACTTTTGTTTTGTTATGGTGGAAGATAAATCAGAATGCTTAAATAGATGAGAGCATTTATATACTATGGGTGGTATGTCCTCTGTAACATAGTTTTGTCTTATAGATACTGCTTGCAAAAGGATTCTGGATAAGTAAGTGCTTTATTTTTTATATGAGTGATACAATTTAATATTGGGTGATCACCCAACTAAATTTTGTTTCCTCCATTAACTTTGTAAAATGTTGTTGGAAACTTCTGCTTCTAGAGCATAAGTTTGGGAAACATGATAGTATAGCACAAATAAACTGTGTTAAATAATGCCACAGTAGAGTTATATTATTAGTCTCATAAGTTTTTTGGGGTTTATTTTTTTTGATTTTCATGTATAAGTCTTTCTGTTTTCTAAAAATTATTTCTGGAAAAATGTTTGGGTGTTCATTGCCTTTGAATTTCTGTTCTTACCCAATGAAATGTGTGTTTGAATCTTAGTTCTTTCAAGAGTTAAATTGGAAAATTTCACAAATTTCACTTATAAGGTGCTTACCTTTGGGGTGTATAATTTGTGAGAATAAGTTTAGTTCATATAAATTTCTGTTTAATATGATCATAGCTGATAAGTAGTTATCAAAACCTGTTTCACATAAAAATTAATCTGAGAAGTGGGGAAAAAAAAACAAAAAACAACCATGCAGATATTAATAATGAAGTATATGGAGAATTTGTTCTTCAAGTTTAGCTTGTGTTTCCCCCAGTCAACAGAGGTGAGTTCAATCAACTGGGAAAAGAGACTTATGGGAATACCAAGGTGCAGAGAGTAAGTCACATTTGTACTTTGGTTTAGATGCATTGTCATAAAAGCAATAAAAATCCTTTTCTTTCTGTGCTCCAGTATGCTTTCCCTAAACTACAGAATTATAGATTGTTACTTAGAAAATATTTTCTTTTCAAATTACTAAGTGGAATTGCAGTCATACAACCACTGCATTGCTAAGTGAAAAG
This sequence comes from Turdus rufiventris, assembly GCA_013186435.1. Lineage (NCBI taxonomy): Eukaryota > Metazoa > Chordata > Aves > Passeriformes > Turdidae > Turdus > Turdus rufiventris. The sequence goes on from PYHW01009386.1 coordinate 245,800, forward strand.
CCAGTTATTTCTGTCAACAAAAATAGTTCCTGACTTTGAATCAGTCAAGTACCAGTGTTGTTAGGCCAAAGGAGGAAAGGGCATAGGGCAACTTCTAGAAACACTGCTACTCTTTTATAGGTAAAACAAGACTTAACACAGCATTGAGCTCTACTAATTTTCTCCCCTTAGTGGGCTTATATAGCCCAACTTATCCTGTTTCAAGGTGACTGACTGTGTCCCAAGTCACTGTTTCTTTGGAAGGTCTCAAGAGCAATGCCTCTGGGACAGCCTGTTGGTGGCACAGATCCTGACTATGGAATCCTCTCTAGAATGAATCTACAGAAACTGCAGAGTTGTCAGGAGAGCAGTGCTCACCTTTCCAGAGTCTTACTCAGCTGCCTTTCTTCTTTCTTTGTTCCTTTCTCAAGCTGGGACCAACTGGAACCTCCTTACTAGTTCTTTAGTCTCCTGCCTTTGCAGGCAAACTGTTTGGTTTTGTTGTTTTGTTTGTTTGTTTGTAGGATGGGGTTTTTTTGTAAAATATTATTCTCACCTAATTGCAATTCTGCACAAAATACAAAAATATTTCCAAAAAGGCAATGGTGTATTTTCCTCTAATACATGAGGGAGATTATCAAAGTAAGTTTTAAACCAACCATCAGTTTATCACTGCTGTAAGGTAAAAGGTGTTTGTGTTTTCACTCCAAGCTCTTCCTCGATATGACGTTTGGAGCCGGAGGTCACACAACAGCTCTCCTGGAGAAGGCCAGTGACATCACTGTGTATGCACTTGACAGGGATCCCACAGCTTATAAAATAGCCCAGCAGCTTTCAGAAACCTACCCGTAAGTTGTCTCCTTCTGTCTGGTTGAGATAAGGTTGATACTTTGGTATTTTATATGTAATTTAACATATTTTTATATTTTTTAATATCTTACTATAGAATAGCATTCTATGCCTTATATACCCTGTTAAATAGGAGATCCAATTCGATTTGTTTATGAAGCATGCAGCTTCTTCTTAGGTTTTTAGAGTTAAATGTGTATTTTGTGGTATTAATTTTAAGCATGCATCAAGTAGCTAATTTTATATTTAAAAATAGATTTTTAAAAGATCCATGTGTTCTGCTTGGTACGTATTTCACAAAAATTATGGAATAATATGTTTTAAAATAATTAGGTAATTTAAATATGGATTATGAATATTTTAATTTTAAAAACCTCAAAATAACTGTAATTTGGTATTAGATTTGCTAAGTATTTTGCCACTGGCTTAAGAAACTACTGAACAATTTAATAAGCTATGATTTCTGTGTATAGCTCATGCTTCAATTTTCTTTTTAAATAAGAGTGCTGAATTTGCTAAATGAACAATTGCTAAGTGCAATCTTTTACATCTCTTTTAGTTATGCCAAGTTCTTGTTCCTTTATTTAATTCAAGAAAGAACCCAGTCAGAACATCAGTATATTCGTGCAAAAGTGTGCAATATATATGTGTTGAATGGGAGCTTTTCAAAAAGTCAGATTTTCAGATCTGACCAAGAATAAAAATATGTAGATATGAATTAATTAATATGTACTAATCAAGACGTAAGAAATTTAGGTAAGGTACTAAGGAGAGAATACTCACTGTCAGGTTGAAATCATTATTTCAAAACAGCTTTAGCATGAGGAAAAGTAAGTATTTCCAAATAAGAAATCTGGAGAGGCAGATAAAAAACCACCTGGTTGTCCAGTCATGTTTTCCCATATGAAAAGAAGTTCTGAGGCAGCAGTAATATTTAATCAATGCAGAAAATGTTCCTCAAGTTTTCTAAGATAAAAAGCTAAACTGTGCATTCCTTTCTTCAAGTATGTTTGACAGAGACCCAGTGGGAGAAATGCAAGCATGACTCGGGACAGCATAGCTAAGTTTCTAGCTGTTCTACTCTGTAAGACCATTTATACATAATTCTTTAAATTTTCAGTTCTTTTTGGGCTGAAGCGCCATGCAATGTGTACTTAAAAATTTGTATAATCTATCCACTGTTATTTCTCCAGAGAATTCTTTTTGACAGAATCCTGTGGAGAATATTGTCAAGGAAAGTCCATTTTCTTTTAAACTAAGCCTGCAAACATGTTCTGCCAAATATCATGGGAGTTGTAAGGTCTTCTGTTCTTTGTGTCATAGAAAGAAACCAGTCTTTCAAAAACATTCACACCACGTGAAACAACAATGAATAGTCCTCTGACTCAATATAAGTTTATCTGAAAGTATCCTATACAAACCTGGATGTGAGAAATTTATTTTCCAGATAGATAAAGAGATTTTACAAGTGTTGGGTGCTCTTCTGCCAATAATTGACATTGATAATTTTCTGCTTGCTTACAAAAGATGAACTTTGTATAGCAGTTTATGTAACTTATTATGGTTTAATAGACAAAGGAGGTCTCCTAGCTCTCATTTTTGATGGTGGTATCTACCTTTGCTATCCTTAGAATGAAGCAGATTCTTAAATAATACAGTGTTGGTAAAAAAATCTTAATCATTGCATGTCACCTGGATATGTATTGTAGGATACAGAGCCATATTCTTATTTGTTCTGGTGTTTCCCCTCATTTTCTATCTTTCCTATTAGAAAGAACAGGCGAGTCTTTTTTCGTAAGGTAAATATTTTATTTCCTTATAATATTTTGTGTTAAAATTTATGGAAAAAGAATATTTTGTACGTGCTAATTGTTAATCTGCTTTCCTTGGAAAGGCAGTTGCATAAACCATTGTCAAATTAAAAGGAGAAAGGAGGCATAAGGATGTAATTTATAAGCAGGTAAAGCTAGTGTTTTCTTACAAATCAGTTGAGTTGATTTATTTCTGACATATGGAACTTTTGGAAATGGATTTTTTTTCAGTATTCATTAAAAGATAATTGGTCTAACATTATGGGATTTTTTAATCTATTTACATGCACCTTGTTAGAAAGAAACCTTGTATCAGTTCAATTCAAATTCATGTGGGCATCAAAAGCTCAGGGAATGAATCCAGTTGACATCTATATCTGGTTAGGTCTATTCTCAGATTAAATAGTTGCCTGGCTCACCAGGGAGCCACAGAAATAATTGTGCCATCTTAAAAATGGCAATGGCAGCATGCAGTTGCATCTAAGAGAAATGTAGGGCTATCCCTTCTGTAAGAAGCACAGCCTTAGATGTACCTCACTGAATAACTGCAACACAGAAGTATAAACATTCTCCACTTTTTTTCTGTTCTAGACTTTTTTCCACCTCTTCTGTTTAGCATTGCTGTTTAGGGAGAGGTTATTGAACTTGCTGAAGTGGTTCATTTGCTTTGGAGGTGACAACACAAAGTTGGGGAAGAGGCTGTTTTGTGACTATAACCAGTAATATCTGATTCTCACTGTCTAAAACTGAATGCAATGGGCAGACTGAAAGTCATACTTCAGCTGAATTTTCTGTGGCCTTTTTTTTACTGCTTAAACTAGAATAATGCATATATTAATTGTTATTGCTTATCCTGGTTAGATGACAATAGATAGTTCCAATTGTTCACTATGCAGCTTTCTTTGTTGATGTAATCTTTTTGGTTTTCAGTAAAATTTTTGATACTGTCTCTTACCGTATTCTGGACAAAATGCCCATTCCTCAGCTGGACAAACCATCTTGCAGTGGGTGAGAGATTGGCTCACAGGCTGGGCACAAGGAGCTGTACTGGACGGGTTGACATCAGGCTGGTGAATGTCAGTAAGCCCTTGGTAAAGGGCTTGAATACAGGACTTGACAAAATTGGAAGGAGCTGCCGATTCTCTGGAAGGCAGAGAGGCTCTGCAGAGAAATCTGGACAAATTAGAGGTCTGGGCAATCACTATTTATATGAGGTTTGCAAGGGTAGTGTGAGGGATTAAAATGTTAGTGGTGAATGAGTCAAAACAATCAGCCATTTGTGGAGGCAGTAGGTACTTTGCTATGATGTGCATGGTAACAGACCAAATGCAGAGGGCATGAGCCCTAGTGGATGACCATGACAAACCCACCTTTGTTTATCAAGAATCTGAGTTGTGAGTCTGATAAGGGAAGAGGGCAATAAGAAGCAGATCCTGAAAGGCCAGATAGTGCTTTTTTTATCATGGCAATGTCCTCCCCTTACTCAGATAATCTTTAGGTCAACTAATGGACATAAAATTGCAACAATTGAGTCTTGGTGGTGGATCCAAAAAGTAGTGATATTTTTCTTTCTTTATTTCCCTTATAAATTTCTAAGTGTTATTTTTATGCTTTTATATTATTGTAGATAATAATAACCAAAAGGGCTGCATACCTCCTTTTGACTGCAGCCAAATTCTTATAAAATATGCATATGTATATGTATATATGTATATGTACACTGGTCATGCAATGTCATTTGACTTTAATCCACCCCAAAGGATCACAGAATCACAGAATTAACTAGGAAATTATCTTTGAAAAGGTCTTTTCCAATCTACAATTAACTAGGTTGGAAAAGACCTTTGAGATCATCAATTCCAACCAACATCACCTTATTAACTAAACCATGACACTGAGTGCCATATACAGTCTTTTTTTTAAACACCTCCCGGGATGGTGACTCCACCACCTCCCTGGGCAGCCCCTTCTAGTGCCCAATCACTCTTTCAGTGAAGAATCTTTTCCTAGTGTTCAGCCTAAACTTCCCTGGCACAGCTTAAGACTTTGTCCTCTCATTCTGTCAGTGGTTGCCTCAGAGAAGAGACTGACCCTCACCTGGCTACAACCTCCTTTCAGGGAGTTATAGAGAGTGATAAGGTCACCCCTGAGTCTCCTTTTGTCCAGGCTAAACAACCCCAGCTCCCTCAGGGGCTTTTCACAGGGCTTGTGTTTGAAACCCCTCACCAGCCTTGTTGCTCTTCTCTAGAAGTATTTGAGCACGTCAATGTCCTTCCTAAACTGAGGGGTCCAGAGCAGTACACAGGACTCAAGATATGGCCTCACCAGTGCTGAGTAGAGGGGAAGAATGACCTCCCTGCTCCTGCTGGCCACACCATTCCTGATCCAGGCCAGAGGCCATTGGCCTGTTTGGCCACCAGGGCACACTGCTGGCTCATGTTCAGTTGGCTGTATCCCTAGCTCCCTTTCTGCTTGGGCACTATCCAGGCACTCTATCCCCAGCCTGTTTTGCCTGCAGAGGGTTGTTGTGGCCAACGTGCAGGACTTGGAACTTGGACTTCTTAAACCTCAAGTTGTTGGGCTTGGCCGATCTATCCAGCCTGTCTGGGTCCCTCTGCAGAGCCCTCCTACCTTCCAACAGATTGACACATACTGCCAGCTTAGTGTCATCTGCAGATTTACTAATGAATGACTCAACACCCTCATCCATGTCATCAATGAAAATATTGAACAGAACAGGCCCTAGCACAGACCCCTGAGGAACACCCCTGGTGACTGATCCCCAGCTGGATGCAGCACGTTTAACCACCACTCTCTGGGCATCCAGCCAGTTCTTAACCAAGCACAGAGTGCTCCTGTCCAAGCCATGGGCCGCCAGCTTTTCCAGGAGTATGCTATGGGAGACAGTGTCAAAAGCCTTGCTGAAGTTCAAATAGACAACACCCACAGCCTTTCCTGCATCCACCAGGCGAGTCACCTGGTCGTAAAAGGAGGTGAGACTGGTCTGGCCCCTCTTAAATCCACGCTGTCTGGCTCTGATCCTTTGACTGTCCTGTAGGAGCCGTGTGATGGCACTCAAGATGATCTGTTCCATTATCTTGCCAGGCACCAAGGTAAGGCTGACAGGCCTCTAGTTTCCTGGATCCTCCTTCCAGCCCTCCTTGTGGATAGGCATCACATTGGCCAGCTCCCAGTTATCTGGGACCTCCCCAGTGAGCCAGGACTGATGAAAAATGATGGGAGTGGCTTCACAAGCTCATGTGCCAGTTCCCTCATCACCCTAGGGTGGATCCCCTCTGGTCCCCTAGATTTGTGAGTGTCTATTAAGAAGAACCTGAATTATCCTCACCCTCAGGGTTGGGTTGTAACACTTTATTGGTGGATTCTGCACCTGAGACAGGGCAACCTTGAGATTATGTACAGAGTGGGGAATGAGAGGCTGGAAAGCAGCACTGCAGAAAGTGACGTAGGGGCCCTGCTCAATGGCAAGTTGAGACTTGTTGAAGATGGCAAGCTCAAGACCTGTACCCCCATGATCAAAAAATCAAGCAAAGCAGGCAGGAGAGCTGCATGAATGAGCAGGGAGTAGTAAACCTCAAATGAAAGAGAAGTGTGGGGGATGTGGAAAAGGGACAGGCCACTCAGGAGGACTATAGAAACATTACTAGGATATGCATAAATGAGACAAGGAAGGCCAAGGCCCAGCTGGAATTGAATCTGGCAAGGGATATCAAGGACAACAAGAAGTTCTTTTACAAGCACATCAGCAGGAAGATGAAAATTAGGGGAAATGGGAGGCCACTGCTGAATCAGGTGGGTGTAACAAGACAGAGAAAAGGCAGAAGTAATGAATGTCTTTCATGCCTTAGTTTTTACTACTGAGAATGTCCCACAGGAGTCCCAAACCTCAGAGGTAAGAGAGGAAGGTGGAGAAAGGAAAGTTTCAGGGGTTTGGGTTAGAGAGAAGTTAGACTAACTTAACACCCATAAATCCCTGTGCCCTGATGGGATGCACCCATGGGTGCTGAGGGAGCTTGCAGATGTTGCTGCTCTGTTACTCTCCATCATCTTTGAACATGGAAGAATGGGAGACATGCCTGATGAAGAGAGGAAGGACAATGTTACTCCCAGATTCAAAAACGGCAAAAAGGAGAATTTGGGAAACTCTCAGGGAAGGTGATGAGATAATTTCTGAGGCCATCACAAAGTATGCAGAAGAAAAGAAGTTCATCAGGATTAGTAAGTATGGATTCACCAAGGGGAAATCATGCTTGAGCAATCTGATAGCCTTTTGTGATGGCATGACAGATTGGGTCAGTGAGGGGAGACCAGTGTCTGCCTCAACTTCAGCAAGGTTTTTGACATTCTCCCATGACATCCTCATAGGCAAGCTCAGGAAATCGGGTTAGAGGAATNTCCAGTGAGGCAGATCAAGACCTGGCTGATGGGCAGAGCTCAGAGGTCACGATCAGTGGAGTAGAATCCAGCTGGAGGCCTTCACTCAGCAGCTTTCCCCAGGGATCAGTTCTGGGTCCAGTCAGCCTGTTTATCAATGGCCTGGATGAAGGATGGAATGCACCTTAAGCAAGTTTGCTACAAACTGGGGGAGTGGCTGAGACACCTGAGGGCTCTGCTCCATTCAGGGGGACCTTGGTAGGCTGGAGAATTGGTCAGGGAGAA
>PYHW01009386.1:261630-289117 GCA_013186435.1 Turdus rufiventris
TCTTTGTGCCACCAGTAAACTTGCTGAGGGGGCATCTGCCCCTTTGTCCAAGTCATTGATGAGTCAGTTAAACAACACTGGACCAGTATTGAACCTTGGAGGACACCACCAGTGGCAGGCCTCCAACTGGACCCTGTGCCACTGATCACAGTTCCCAGGATCTGCTGTTCAGCCATTTCTCAATCCACTGAAATGTCAGCTCGTCCAGTTCTCACCCCCGAGTTTGCCTATGAGGATTTTGTGAGAGAGTGTTGAAAGCTTTGCTCCAGTCCAGCTAGAAAATATCCACTGCTTATTCCCATCTTGCTCTTCTCAGGTGTTTGGACTGTTATGGGTTTATGGGGAATTTAGCAGAATAGAACAGTAGACATGAAAGGCACTAGTTTTCTTGGTCTCATTTGTTTCTTTATTTTGCATGGTCGTGTACTTGATGGACAGGGCACCAAAACTATGTCTGAAGGAAACTTTGAATTCTGTTTCCTTGGATATTTTGCAGATAAAAAATGGGCTGGAAAAGAAATCTCTGTAGGTTTTTGATGTTAATTTGATATCTTTTTTTCGTAGCTCTTTAGTTGAGATACTGGTTTATTATAAATTCAGATCTATTGTAGCAAGAATTAGGAATTCAAAATGTTACTGAATTTTAAAAACTTGAAATTTATTACTCCTTTTGTGCAATGACTTCATGACTCAAAACAAGAACTGAATCTCATTGTATAATCAGGGGAATTTCTTCCTTTCAAAGGAATATGTTTCCATTTTAAATTATCATAATTAGTAAGATATTAAACATTGAAAAATAGAAGTGTGCAGAACTAAAAATGTCTTATTCTTCCCTTTCTCTAACCATTACTACACGAAGAAATGTCAGTATTTGGGTTCCAGTCTGGAAGCTACTTAACGATTCAGTGTTGCACATTTGATAGAAATAGATAAGTATATAATAAAATTATGGTACATAAAAATGTTTATGCATTAATTCTGCATTCAGATATGCAGTGTAAACCCTTTAATTACTGAATCTTGCTTTTGAGTTTTCAGCTCAAATTTGGATCACCCTGGGCAGGTCAGACAGGTTTTTGTCTCTGGAAGGAAGCTCTCTTCTCCTGCTAGACTTTCAGGTGCAAGTAACACATTGATTCATGGCATCAATAGCCCTTGAATCCAACTTTTTGCCCATACATTGTTTGTGGCTGTAATGTTGCCTGCCAAAGTAGTCAAGGTGAAAAACCAAGAGTTTTATTAAAATGAAATTAAATATACGGTTTACCTGTTATCTATAGAGCCAGATACTTTGTCTTAGAAATAAATGAGGTTGATCCAGGATTGTTCTACCTTAAATAAACCTATGTTGTCTGTTCTCATCTTGCTTTTCAAGTGCTGGGTAATAGTGTTCATGAGGATTTAATCTGTAAATTCCATAATGATGAAGGAAGGTCTCCCAGCTTGTAGTTCTCTGGAAAATCCTTCTTGACATTTTTTTGAAATTCTCACAGCACTGACTTTGTCACAGTCATCAGAGAGTTGCCCTAAAGCCGACAGAGGAGATTCCTGATAACGTCAGCCAGTTCTCTTGACACATTCTGGTATTTGTCATCTGGTCATGTGTCCATGTATGTGTCCAACTGCTCCACATGACCATCTCCCTTTGTCCTTCTATGGTATTACCACATTTCCCTCCTAGTCTGTGAGAGTGGGAACTTAGGATAGATTTTGCCATGAAATACTTAGGCAAAGGCTTTAATTGCCTCAGCCTTTTTAGTGACTTTTTTTACTGGTTCACCTGTGCCATTCTTCAGTCTTCCATGTCTTCATGGCATATTCCTTCAGACAACTTTAGGTATTTTTAATTCCAGCCAAGTGCAATGCAGCTCAGGATTTCTTTGGTAGTTTGTACTGCTTCTTCCTCTTGGCCCTCTTCTCTTTGACACAGTCAGTATTTCCCTGTTCAACCAAACTGGCATCTTACTGTGGCTGCTGTGGCTTTTTATTTTCTTATGGGTATGGATTGCCTTGCACTTTGCAGAAATTGTTCATGGGATTTCAGAGTTCCTTCTCATGTCAGGAGAGCCTCCTCTTTACCTGTTACCTAAGGAGGCTGAGGTCTCCTGAATCCTGTGATTTCTAGTTTGTTATCTCCTTCACTACCATCGCCATCATCAGCAATTTTGCCTAAAGACTTTGGTTGCAGAGTGACATTGTGTAGCTTAGATTTAGGATCAATGGTCAAAACTATTATTAGACACTTGTATTATTTCAATTCTGTTAATGCACCCTTCACTTTTATTCCTCCAAAATCTGTTTGAGGCTGTGTAAGGAGCTGTGACACCTGAGGTCAAATATTTGTGGAATATTTGTTTGTTATACAAGGAGGTTTTTACCAATTCCTTATTTTCGCTGCTATGGGTATTGTATAGTTTACTACAAGTATTCCCTCTGGTCCTGTGGCCTAGAACTTTGTACTTCTGTTTGTTTTTTTTGGTTTTTTTGGGTTTTTTTTGCTTCTTCTTTTTTATTTTCTTTTTTCTTTCTGGAAAGGTTACTGATTCTCAGAACGCAGTTAAAATCATAGAATCATTTATGTTGCAAGAAGAATAATTTACATTGCAAAAGATTTCTAAGATCATTGATTCCAAACATTAAATCAAACTCTGCAAAGTTCACCACTAAACCATGTTTTTAAGTGCCACATTGACAAGTCTTTTAAATACCTCCAGGCATGGTGACTCAGTCACCTCCCTGAGCAGCCTGTTCCAGTGCAACACTCTTGATGAAGAAAATATTCTTAATATCCAGTAAAAAACATCCTTGACATAACTTGAGATAATTCCCTTTCATCCTATCGCTTGTTGCTTAGAAGAAGCAACCAATCCCCACTTTGCTACAATCTCCTTTCAGGCAGTTGCATGGAGTGATAAATTCTGTGCTCCATAGCCTTCACCAGCATCATTGTGGAATGCGGATTTTGTTAATAAATGCATATGAAAGACCATTTCTGATTAATTTAATGAAGTGTTCAATTCCATTTTTAAATTATAAAATGAATATAGTTTCCAATACTTGTAGTACTGAAAAGTTTTAATTGTTTTTGAGAAATAGAAGTTGTAATTTATTTGTTTGTCTTTGAAAGATACTGCAGAGGAGAAATGTAACTTACATAACACATCAATTACTAAAATGATCTCTTGTGATTAATTTAAGTCAGTTGTGTCACTGTCAGCTTTGTTTAAACTCATCAGAGGGCATTATACTTGTTAGAAATGGACTTAAATGCTATTTATTTAAAAAAAACTTTGGTTGTATTGTGAACATAAATGCTGGCAAACCTTCTAACAATTATGACTGACCTGGAGCTGTTCAAATATGCCCTTTAAAGAAAAAAAAAAACCCAACAAACCAGTAAAAAGGAAAACCTGTACTGTTAATAATGAGCAACTTTATGATAAGTTGAAAGTCATTTTCAAACAACAGATTATACGATTTTTTTCTTTGAATCATTGGGGGGATTTTTTGGAAGGTTCCTGTGTGAAAGCAAAGCAGGGAGTGAATGGCATCTTAGAACTTTGTTTCTTTACTACCTGTGATAAGGTTTGGAAAGAAAAGAGTCATGGTTGAAGGTTGAGTGCTTCTTAGTAAGCATTGCTGGATTGGGAAGTGAAGCCCCTCTCTAAAAGTAGCATGTGGGCTTGCCATGTGCTCTTCCTAAGCTAAGAAGGGACTTGATACTTGCATTTGACTTTATTCTAGATTTAAATGATTCAAAAACAAAAGGGAATTATAATTTGCTGGTTTAACTCATACCCTAAGTCAACAAGGTTCATCTGCAATGCTTAACCCAGTCACAACTTGGTATAAGTTTAACACATATCTAAAGCATTTTTGTCTTTGAATGTTTTAATCTTGAATAACAGGTTCAATAAAAGTTTGTATGAAAACTAGAACCTTTAACTAGAACCAGAATGTTCTCATTGTTTTGGCTTTCTGACGTCTTTCTGCCCCATAATCAACTTTAGAAAGTACTGCAGGTGGTTTGGAGGTTCAGTTAGTTAATAATTAATAAGGATTTATGTGGCCTTTGTGTCACTTTTTATTTCCAAATCGTTTGTTAACAAGTCACCTAAGGGCTTAAAACTGACCAGGACAATAAGCAGCAGGAGCCTGTAGTGCAGTCGATGCTGATGAACAAAGAACATAAGTTATTGAAATGAAAATAAGTATTATTGGTTGCACTTAATGCTATAAAAATGGTTTTCTTGTAAGAAATACAAAGAACCAATTCAAATAAAGATTGTTTTTGTTGTAGTTTTATGTAGAACCTAAACATTCCTCTTTATATTTAGTGAAATCATTATTCAATTTATCAAATGTTACTGCATTGCTTTTGCTCAAGAATATTCACTCAGCAGTGTCAATATTATATGATTTTTGTGGGGTTTTTTTGGTTTTTTCCCTCTTGTTCCTAAGTCACTCTGGAGATCGCCATTACAGCAGGAAGGCACTTGTCTTCAAATATTTCAGGACTAGAAGAGCTTGTCCATTTCTATGACCTATTGAAGGTTTCTGACAAAAGAGTAGAGTTTCTTCTCGGCTCGCTCTCTCTCTCTCGTGATCCTTTCAAATAAGAGTAAATCTTTAGTAAACATTTAAGTAATGATAGCTAGTGCCTTCAAATGATTCAAAACTTTGTTGAATGTGAAACAAGGGGATTTTTTTTTTCCTTTTTACCATAGTCCCCTCCAGTATACTTGATTGCATTCAGTTAAATGTAGGAAAATTTTGGTTTTTTGAACAAGACTTGTGACAAAATTTTCTTTCTCACTCAAAGATTTTCATCATATATTTCCTACACTTACATAATTTGATAACAAATATAGATTGTTGCAGTTGGTGCCACAGTTTACTCCTGTTCTTCTACAGGCTCTTATAATTCTTAAATCTTTCATGCTCAGAGTTTAGACAGTGTAGGTTACTTGTAAGTCCATCAGCAGCCTTTTGTAAAGGTGGGATTTCATGTATGTGATCTTTGATCTGCAGTGTTGGAAGCCCTTTGATTTTCCTTTGCATTGGAAACTCTGTAATGGTATAAACATCTTAATATTCTTGAAATAAACACTAGAGAACCTACAGGTCAAAATGACAATTATCCCTATTCCTACACTACGCTGAAGTTAATGTGATTTCTTCAAACTTCTTTCTAGCCTTCTGTGTTGCCTTAAGAGTATTGTCCTTTCCCTTCCCTGTGAATGCAGCCATATTTGCACATCTAACACTTTATTTTTGTAGAGGAAGGATTATAGGATTACTTAGGTTGGAAAAGACCTCTGGCTGTTAACCCAGTACTGCCAGGTCCACTAGGTTGCTAAATTCAAGTGTTAAGCATTATGTATTCAAGCAAGTTCCTAAATTCAGATATTCTGCTCCATACATGTCACCGTAGTTTTGTCCATCATCTGGGTGGCTGAATCACTGAACCATTAAACTATTAGTTATACAAGCACAGCCCAAGGTTTCATCTTTTACAGAATGTAAGGGTGTTTTGTTTAATCACTGCACTACAGAAGGAAATGAAAGACAAAGCTTCTTGCAACTTAATGAATTTATTCAAGTGGGACTCAGAGATGCATTGTATTGCAGATTTTTACAACTTGAATTTTACTATACTATCTTTTGGGTAAAGGTACTATAAATATTTTTTAAATGTCACTTCCATTCAAAATTGCTTACTCTGGTTTTGGCCATATGTTTTGAAAAACAAAAGAAAAATTATATCTGCCTTGTTTTGCCCTCTCAAATCTAAGTAAAAGGATATTATGAGGTAGAAAAGACTATTTTCATACCCTCTGTCACTTTTGTTAACATTTTATTAGACATAAATCATGTAGTTTCAGGCTGCATAGTGGCAGTATGGTTCACTGTGTGTTCTATTTTTATAACTTTATTTAAAACTGACATGTAACTTGCTGTACCTGAAACCCCAAGTGAGCCAGTTATTGGAGTGTAACAAAGTTTTGACGTCAGAACTGCTATTTATTTCACTGGCAACCATTAGCGATGCATTACCCTTTGGCACTCGTGTTTTCAGAAACATGGTTAAATTTTTATGACTGGATCTAGCCAATTAGGATTCTTTCTCAAGATAGAAATAAGGAAGAGATCTTTTTTATAACTTGCTAAATGTAGCTTTCCAGAAACAACATAATAAAAATATAAATTATTGCACTCAGAGTTCCCAAAACAGTTCTACTGAGCCACACCTTGGCTTGCTTGCTGTACACGTGTGTTTGAGAGTCAGGGGTTAAGCTAGGCTGCCTTGTCAAATGTATGAGGCTTTATTAGAATTTAATGTAATTACAGCTGAGTCATCCTCTCAGGTCAGTCTGGGAGCTTCAGTAGGATGTTAGAGGGGGCAGTGACTTAAGGGAGAGAGAATTGGGGAGATATAGGAGGTATGGAGGAAAATCGGGTGGAGGGTGTGGGCTTGTCAAAAACAAATGGAGAGCAATTTCAGTAGAGGTTTCTGATGCTGCCTTTTTTCCTCAAAAAGCTAAACTTAAGCAACACTTAAGAGTGCATATTTGTAGATGCTATATACAAAGTGGGATGGAGCAGCTGCATGAGACGGTGCTATAGTATGGGATTCCTGGTTGTTGATTCTCTGTCTGTACTCTGGCAATAAGAAATGCCAGTATCTACAAACAGAACCTACAACAGATACGTTTTCCTCCTGTGTAATTTTCAGTGATCTTCTCCTGAGGGCTTGGTAATGTGCACTGTGTATTCAGGCATGAATTCAGAGTTACCTGTCAACTAAAGTTACAAAACGCTTGTTTGTACATATTACTTTACTAGTGTACTGTAGCTTTGTTTTGAAGGGAATGCTCTTTTATATAAGGTTATTATTCCATTCCTGCACGTTGCTAGTAATTTTGTGTTCTTTATATTAGTAATGAAAATATTGCCAGCTTTTGTCATAGGTTGTTTCCTGCAAAAAATGCTTCTCTTTCAGGCTCTTATCTTTATTGTAATAGGGCAACTTTAATACGCTGCATAAAAGGTTGTGGCTGCAATCTAAATTTGGCAGCTACATCCTAGTTTTCCAAGTAAATAGAAGCTGCTTGATCTTAAAGTAAGAGCTATCTGCATTTATGTGTAATTTAGTTATAATATGATTTCCAATAATTTTTTGGGCAGCCATGAGAGGGAAACTTTTTGGATATTCTGTTTTTAATTCCTGTATTTCACATGTGTGGAACCTTTGACATCCCTCACTGCTACCTCCCATAATTTGGATATTTTTTTCTAGGTGCAGCACATCATAATCTCTGCTGTCTTTTGCCAACCTGTTTCAGGGTCCTTACCAAGTTAATTGAGACAAACATTTTCATTTGCAGAGTAGTGACTGAGAAAATTGTTGAAGCATGCCAGGTAGAAAAAAGTAGTTGTGAGGCCTGAGAAAGAAGGGGTTGTTTGAATGCAAAGACTGCCTAGGAGGTGGCAGAATTTGGAGACCACTGAAACAAAAATGAGAAAAGCTATGCTTGATTCTAGAAGAGAAGGAAAATTGCAGGAAGTGTTTCCAGTTACTTTGGGAAAAACAGGAAGGCAGTTAGGGAGGGAGAAAGGATTTAATTACCTAGTAATTTTATGAAGGAGACATTAAGTCTTCCAGAAAGTGAGTGGCCTTACTGGTTACTCCTGTGTGCACATTTGTTTTGCATCTGTCTGAATCTCCACTCAGAACTGTGTAGTCATTGCCATGGCATGAGAAAATGTGTCATATCAAAAAACTCAGTTGTCTTTCTGAATGATTCTTCAAAGAAGTTTTCTGGTGGAGAGACCACTTGTTTATGCTTTTGAGTTTCATGAAGGAGATCATGAACAGACTTTGCTTCTCGGAATATACACCTTTTGAAGCTCTTAGCTAGTTGCTTATAGTGCCTTACTAGTAATATGAATACAAGACTGACTACTTCTGAAAGATGAAAATCTACTTTAAATCTCAGATGTAAAAATTGCACTGTAATGTTAATACAGCTTTAAAACTACAATTAAACACTTTAGCTGCATTTTCCTGAGTGCTTGCAGATATTTAGAAAAGTAATTTTTTGATATCTGAATAGTGATTGTGGACTTTGTCGTGCTACTACACATGCAAAAATTGAAGAAAAGATCTGTTGGAGAATGTTTTGTAAAAATGGAAATTAGAGTAATGGCTTGTTGAGTTCTGAGGAAACTATTCAAAATGAATTTGTATTTAGGCTGACACAACCTGCAAAAATCTAAATAGATACAATGTGGATATCCCAAATATGCAAGTTTTTTAAAATCATGAGCTAAGGTTCTTGTATGTTGTAATACTGGCCATAGTTTTACTGTAGTTTTCATTCTTGGGTTTTTTTCAGCATTCCTTCATTACTTCTGTCCTCCCCCCACTTCCCACCCCCAAACAGGTACTTTTATCACAGATGCTAGTTTTTTAGATTAATCTTCTTGAGAATATAAATCTCCTTCAATACACTATACTATCCTTTATAAGAGAATATATGTACAGTAATTTCACGACTATAAGGTGCACCCTTTTGACTAAAATTTTGGCCCGAACCCGGAAGTGCGCCTTATAGTCCAGTGTGCCTTATATAATGGACAAATGGAGCCGCATGGGGAGGGAGGTGCCCAGCAGCCACAGATTCCGTTACTAATTCATTACTTTGTTGCACGCGGCACAGATCTTCGCTGCAAAAAAAAGTGCGCCTTATAGTCCGGTGTGCCTTATATAATGTACAAAGTTGCGAAAATTGCTGACACACAGAAGTGCGCCTTATAGTCCTGTGTGCCTTACAGTCGTGAAATTACTGTAATTCGGACACCCTGTATTCTCATTGTCACAGAAATTAACAAAGTATGTAACAGAAGAGCAATATATGACAGTGATAATATACAAATTAATTTCAGATGGATTGTATTTTCTTAACATTTGCCATTTCCTGAGAAATTAGATTGAACTAGACATGCAAGATTCACAGGTGATTATTTAAAATCCAGTTCACGAGATATTGTAGTGAAAAGCTTTTTGGGAAGAACTGAATCATACCTACAAGTCAGTGTTTCAGCCCTCCAACTTCAATTTTTGGTTGGTAAAACTTAAATGTAATAAGCTAAAGAGGTTGATTTTCATTTGTGCAGAGCTGTAAAATTTCAGTGATTTCATATCATTTAAGTGGGATTGATGTGTAATGAACATGAATATATTCAATTTTGATCACTATCAGTATCAATATAATAGAGAAGAAGCCTGGCTCATAGCTATTTGTGTTATACATAGGTAAAGTAGATATAATAGCAATAAATAAGTATCCTAAGTAACAACAAAATTTCTTACCCCTAGGAAGTAGGAATAGTTTTCTATGCAATGCTTTCTGAGGTAAACACTTCTTCATTTTTCACAGACCATGGAAATTATTATGTTGCAAGGATACCTATGGCATTGCCTTGATAGCTGTAAAAAAGCCGTGTGGAAGAATATGGAGAAGAGCAGGAAGTGAATGAACATGTGAAAAATTGGGAAAATACAGTAATTTCACAGTACAAAGCAAGTCTAGAGAACAAGAGCTATTTGTAAATTGTGATGAGAAAAATCAAGCCTCAGAAAAATTCCAAAAAGACAAGTAGTTTGAATAATACAAAGAACAGAAATTAAATATCAGTTGAAATTCAACAGCATCAGTTAAAATTTATGGGTAAATCAGGAATAGCCAAAAAGGAGCTTTATATGAACTTCAGGGTGCATCTTCAGTATATGTAGTCGAGGTGGATGTATTGACTGAATGACAGGTTTTGGTCTTTTGTATAGAGGGGGAAAAAAATGAAAATTGTGCATAGCTGTGCATTTCAGCCTGGCTTCATCTTCTACTCTACAAAAGCATATATGGCATGTCTTGGAGTTGCCATAAAGCACTGTGGAAAGTACTGTGGCTTTGCACCTCTCTGTCCACTTCAGCATGAAATCAGTGAAAATTCTTCAAAGTGCACGCTGGTCCTTTCAGATTTGACTGGAAATTACCCACTTTTTTCTTTTTTTTTTGGGGGGGGGGGTAACATCTGTGTTCATATGCTCAGCTTTGAACTAAAATTTTCAATTTCAAACAGAAATATGGGTTCTATATGTTATACTGGATTTAAAAAAACCCAACCAAATAATAACTCATAAAATAGTTTTGGTTACAGAGGAACCTTAAAGATTGTCTGGTTACAATCCCTCCTCCATGGGCAAGGATACCAACCATCTGCATCCTTCTTGTAATATATGTATTATAATAAATAAATAAATAATAATTCTATCTGTTTTTATATAAACTGCAGTTTATTAGAGAGATACTAGCATTCACGATACTGAAAGATGAAATCTCAAAGATGACTTTTGTAGACTCAAGCAGAAAGGTTTTTGTATATCCAAAATCTGTTTAGCTAATGCAGAATACCACTTTTCCAATAGACTGCAAGAGCCAGCATTATGATCTCTACTTTTCAGAAGTCCTATTTGGGATACTATTGACTGCAGGGAAAAGAGCAGGAAGAGGACTATTTGCCTGTATTTCTACTACAAATAAATAAAATACTGGTAAATACCCTTGATGCAGTTACAGGAGTATCAGGATATAAGACAGAAGAAAGAACAGAATGATACAAGCAAAAATTTGATCAGTCACTTTTCTAAAGACATGAGATCAGATGTTACCAACTTGAAATTTAACTGCAGATTTCCTGATCAAGCTTAGAAATGAAACTACTTCAACCCTGAATGATTTCCAAAAGAAAATTCAAATAAAATAAATCATGGATGTTAGAAACAAGGGTGTTAAACACTGTCAATAAATTGTAAAATTAAAACAAAACCTAATGTACTTTTGAAATTACTAAACACTGTTTGCCTTTCCTCTTCCTAAGAGCCTTCAATAATAACAGGAATTGCATAAATAATATGTCAGGGTGATTTCTTGTTGTTTATACATAAAGATATTTTCCCAGTGTCTACCTCAGAGCTCCTTTCCTGCCACTTTAGTCAAGTATTCCTTGACTTGCTGTGGTTTGGCATGCAGAATGGCTGAATACTGATACCTTTTTAATAACTTCTTACAGAGATAACCGTCAGATCCCCTCCAGCCTTCTTATTCACAAAGAAAAACAAAACAAAGCACAACTTACAGTGTTTCCATATGACTCATGTTTTCTACCCACTTTTTTGTTGGTCTCTGGATCTCTTTCAGCTTATTGACAACTTGTTTTAAAGCACTTGCTGTAAAATCTGGCACAGTACTTCAGGTGATACCTGATAAATTCTGTGACGCATTGAATACTTGTCTCTTAACTTTGATTATCAGACTTCTGCTAATTACACTGTGAAAGTGTATGCATTTTTTCCTAGTGGATGCATCTATAAAGAAGCTATGCCAGACCCTTATTGTGAAGAATGTGATTCTACTCTTTTCTTCATTTCAAACAGACCCTAATGTTTGTCAGAGTGATCTGCATATTTTGAGAAGACCCCAATGGGGCTTTAACATAATTTAAGCCTTTGCTTGAATTGTTTGGCACAGCTCCTTCTTTGTAAGATGTGTGATACAATACGGTTATAATGAAGTAGGCATCCTCTTATCCCCCCATCTTATAGTACCAGAACTCTGATAATGTTTTTGGCAGACAATGTCTTCCATAAGGTGTTAATCTGTCTATCAGATAATTCACTCATTTTATGGCCAAAAGGACTATGATGTCAAAACTGCTTTACACGGAGAAATCAGCACAAATGTGTGAACATTGAGCAATCAGACTCACAGTGAAAGGTTTCTGGATGATAGTTTCTGGGCTCTTTTTTAAGACACAACAATAGCTCTGGGATCACTTGAGGATTACTTTTTATAAATCAAATTGAGCTATACACTTTGTAACAAATCTAATAACCATACTGTGAATATAACACAAAAGTCATTGGTATTGCAGGTGGTGTGTGGGGGTGAAATGTACTACACCAAGTTCATGACAGTGCTTTGCAGAATGGAGCCAAAGGTTTGCTTGTCCTAACATGAATGACTTCCAGTGGATGGTTCTATTGAATTCTGTTCAATTGTATTTGGTATTTTGTTATTGAAAACATAGTGTCTTTTAAAGTTCTTTAAAAGAAGTTTTTCAAGTGGAGTTATACTTACTCTTATAGTATGCCACCTTAGGGAAGAGATACTCTAGGTATCTATGTACTGCTGAAATGAATTTGAAAGTTGTTTCTTTAGTATCTCTCATGGGTGATTTGAAATGTTACCAGACCACGTTGTAGGAACACCAGTGGAGCTATCTACACTATTGTGAAGAATTTAATGGATTACCCATGGTTTTGCATTGAAAAGAGACATTTATTCCAAATAAAAGCTTATTTTTTTCATTTGAATTGCTGATATTGGTATTTATAATTATTTCACTCGTTCAGCTTGTGAATGGGAACACAAATATGTTTGTATAGTAACAAAAAGGAGACTTTCTTTCAATGATAGTTATTCTACTCAATAATGATTTTTTTTACTAAAAAGTGTTGTAGTAAATGGAGACCAATGAAATTCAATTTACTGGCACTTCTAAAGGAACCATAATAGAACTGAAAAATCAGCTATTTTGAGAATGTGCAAAAATACTGAGATGTAAATCAGCTTGTGTTTAGAGCTTGATTCTTAAATTTTTCATGTCCTCAGGTAATGATGAGCAATTATTTTATATCCTGCCAAGAATCCAACATCAGAAACTCCTAAGTCATAAATGAGTAGCCTGATATGGAAAATGAGTCTGCTTGTAGTAAATATGTAAATGATTCAGGAATAATTGTTTAGCTATCTATGTGATAAAATACAACTAAGAACAAATCTTCCAGGGGTATATCAAACTGCTCTTGTTTTATAATTTGATTAAATACACAGTTGCTATATCTTAATTTCAAGTTTGCTTAATTTCAATAATTCTAGGAAAAAAAGATTTAAAACAGGACTAGTGATCTGTAGTATTTTTGAAGGGTTAAGTAATAGAAAACCATTCGCCAACTTTATGTACAATTTGTACTAAAGCTTTTCACCTGCATGAAGGGCTGCCGCAGAGCTGGAGTCTTTTGGAGTTTCAGAGACACGAAGTAAAAGGCAGGAAATTCCAGTTAGAAGGGACAGTGAAAAAATGGTCATAAGGATTGTAGTACTGGAAGAAGTTTCCTGGAGAGCTTGTGGAGTATCTTGGGATGTGTTGAAGGCTCAACTGGACCTGGCCTTGAGGGACCCATCTAATTAGGTCTGCACTGAACTTTGGACTAGAAGACATCTCGAGGTCTCTTTTGCAATTCCGTGATTCCTAAGTAAAAAGATGGCACTTAAAAAAAGAAATTCTCTACAACAGTCTGAGCATTTGTGGATCAAATGGATTCTTGCCTAATTCCAGTTTTGGAAAACTTCAGTTTAAATAGAGGCTGTAGTTGTTTTCTGAAGGCTGTCAAGATCATGTTGTGCCTTTTCTACCACCTGGAAGGGTATTCATCTTGATGTAAAAATTACCTGTAATTATTTTACTTATAAGGTCTTAATCTTTAATAAATTCAGTAACGTAATAGAAAATACTTGTGTAATTGAGAAATCAGCTATTATACAAAACAGATGGAAAACTGTTCATAAACATAGAGAAATACAGCCTATAAATTCCCAAGCCATGGAGCAGAAGGTTAAAATGTTCTTAGATGTGCCCATTCTTCTTTATTCTAGTTGGATAGAATTATATTTTAAAATAGCGCTAAAGTACAGTAATTTCACGATTATAAGCCGCACCGAGTATAAGCCGCACTTCCGGGTGTTGGCAGCTTTTTGTTCTTTTGTCCATATAAGCCGCACCTGATTATAAGCCGCACTTCGGGTTCAGACCAAAATTTTAGTCAAAATGGTGCGGCTTGTATTCGTGAAATTACTGTAAGTTTGGTTTTATTTGGAGGTTTCATTTTTGTTTCCTTCATTTTTATATAAATAAGTTAATGACTTTAGATTATTTAATAACACCCTATGGAAAAGCAGACACATGAACTTTTGAACTACGGAACTTTTCCTTCAATAATGATCAAAAGTTGTTGATCTTGGGATCCTAATTATCCTTTTGTGGCAGCAAAGGATTCAGAAGTTCCTTTCTCATCTTCTGAATCAAGAAATAAAAATGCTAAATTTTTTTTTATCTGAGAGAAGTATATTTTTTGAGTTTTCTGTCAGAAAATAGCATTTTTCTAGTCAATATCACTGTTATATTTGGTTAAAAGTTCCCCAGCAACTGTTTTGGGAAAAATTAGAGAAAGAAACCTTTTCAATGACAATGTTGTGTTTATGCATTCAGTTTAGGGATTTCTAAAAATAAAATGAATCGTTTATACCTAAGGGCTAAGTTATTATTAGGTTGGAGTATGTTTATACGCATGTAAAATGTGTAATGTGTATATGTCTTGATAAGTTTGCATAAACATTTTCAGGGTGAACTTTTCAATGGAGAATTACAATAGCTGTTCAAATATAAACATGCTGTAAGAGACTTCTACATCACTGAATCTAATTGCATGGTATTATAAGCCAGTACATAATTTAATCTCCTTCACTGTGCTCTATCTTAAAAGTAATTAGGAGTTCTATATGCAGTGTTCCTGCTATTCCAGAGTCCAATTTTTCATTACATGAAACTTTAAAAAAAATTTCCAGTTAAAGCAGTTACCTAATTTAATTTTAATTGAAGAAAATTAACTAATAGTTTATTAATATCTCTTAGCTATTTTCTCTCCTTGGCATTTAAAATACTCTTTTTTGTATGCAAAACAAGTCTGAGGGGTTTTCTTTAATCATCCTCTCATCTCATAATCTCTCACTTCTACTCATCCTGTTCTAGCTCCTCTGTGCCAATTCCAATTTGAGTTGTTCTCTTTTAGACAAGGCTCTCATAATGACACACCACACTCTGGATGAAGTCTTACCATTAATAATTTTCTATTCCAATTAAGACTTCTGACTTGCATCTTCATGGTTATGTCCAGATGATGACTTCCAGGTCACTCAAGGGTTTTCTTCAGGCCCTTTAGTACATATTTTCACGCATGGTGCTTTGAACTCATCACATTTCTCTTTGGTAATTTTTTAGGAACTTTGCCATCCTTTACTGGCATACATGCAACAAATTTAGCTAGACTGACATTGTCTCTTCTAGGTTAAAAACTTGCTACAAATATCTTTTGTGTTTGTGGATTTGTAAGGATGATGTCTCATTACACTTTAGATGGAGTTATGCAACAGCTTCTGTTCTCATTGTCTGCCACGTTTGTGTACTTACATATTACTTCTTCTGTATGGTATCTTTTTAACTCTTGATTATGTACCCATTTCATTAACTTTCATATTTGGTAAAGCTAACTCACAGCTTGTTTTTTACCTCAGGATGTTGTCTTGTCTCACAAATAAGGTGCCTTTTTTTTTTCCCAGTAGAGAGAAACAGAGCACTAATTTAAAATATTATGTGTACTTTCAGGAGCAAACATTCAATTGAAAGTTCTCTTACTTCTCCAAATACTTACAATTTCACACATTATGTTGTAATCTGCAGTGGCAAGTAATTAGAGTGCATGTAGTCTCTGTGCATAAAAGGTAACACTGTTGAGACCAGGGTATTTCAGTTAAAAAAAAAAAAGTATTTCTGATATTTACTTAAAAGATAATTTGCACAATTTCTGGATGTTCCTTTTATAGGAGGGAAGGTCATTTGAATGCAGCATTTCATGACTTGCATGAAGTAAAAATGTCAGTGCAGGAAACACTGAATGTCAAGATAGATCGTCACTGGTGAAATGCATCTAAATTTCTCAGCTCTTATTACAAGGTACTTAATAAATGAAGTTACAGAATTTGAATTTAATATAGAATTGTCTGTATAATTCTACATGGATGCTAGCTGTTGTCTAAAGAGCAGCAAGATGTTCATGGTTCCTGAACAAACTAGTTTTATTTCTGAAATTGAAATTTTTAAACTAGAAAAAACTTTCAAGGTCACTGGGAAAGTGAATTGCTGCCCACTTGTGTTTTAAGACAGCATTTTAAATCAAAAGCATTCTTAGAGTTGGTAGTATTGTATTATTTTGTGTAACCTTGGTAGTTTTCCAAAATTTAATGCTTACTATTGTAACAAGGTTATCTTAAGGGATATATCTAACTTTCCATATGTAGTGTTTGGAAATCATTTCTTTCTTGAGCTTTTGATTTGATGAATTAGTCAAACCCTACCTTTTAAGTATGCATATACATGTTATAATCTTTAGTAGGATTAAGCACATTACTTTCTTCCCAATATTGGATTGAAATGGTCTGAGTGACAAATACAGATTTAATTTTGATTTTAAGTGTTTCATAATTTGGAAGAAATTTGCGGAGTTTGTAAATATAGGAGTAACAAGTACAATTTAACAAGGTGAGGTTGTGTAGAGAGTGCAAAGCAAAGCAATCAATCAAAGCAATCTTCTGGTGTAGATTTGCTGCCTGGTTAGAGGGGTCACTAATCTCATTTCAAAGCTATGAGCTTACTAGTGCAGTACCACAAAGTTATGTGGGTAGAGCATGCAACTTAGTTGTTCATAAATTATCAAAATAAACCAGTAAATTTGTGGCAGGATTGCTGTTGATTTTTGGTTAGGCTATGTTACTTAATACAGCAAAAATGAAGCTTATCCTGGAGAACTGCAGAACCTTACAAGGCAGCAGGGGAAAAGACATGTAGTTAAAACACAATAAGTTATGTAGGGTATGAACTGACCAGTCACTAATGAAATACTGAGCTTGTTCCTGGAAGCTTAATGCAGAGTGTTCACTGATAGTTAGAAGAGCATGCTAAAAACTACTGGGAAAGAAATAGAGAACAAAATACTGAATATTAGCCTGTCTTTTAAACCCATTATATGATTTAATTTTTGATTTTATGCAGAGTTCATGTTCCCATGTCTTGAAAAGGGTAAGACCTGGTATGAGCAAAGGTACAGAAGAGCAAACTGTAACTTGTAGTTGAGTGATCACATCTGTCCTTATTTGCATTCCTCTTGTCTTTTGCTTCTCTTATTTCTCCTTCCTACAATTACAGGCATATAACTGGGAGATGTGATGCTGTCCAAATGATAGGCAGAGAGTTTAATGCATGACATGAGAGTCAATTTAAATTGTAGACATATTCTTCTATGACATAGCTTAGAAAAGAATGACGGGAGGGAAGAAAAAGTTACTTGTTTAACTTTTAATAAATTTTTGATGCTAGATGTATTTATCCTCAGTATGCTAAGCTGTTGTTAATTTGTACTTTTCAACTTGCTGGTGCATATCCATATTTTTTTTTAATTTTCTTTTACTGGCTTTTGAGAACTGATACGAACAGAACTTTTCCTCCTTCTATGCCCACCAGCATTTGAGTTCAATAAAGTACCATTGTGTCTTTAATGAAACTGTGAATTTATATGCAGACTGTTGTGGACTGGAGAGGCAGTTTTTATCAAGCTATCTTTTAGGATGCTGGTAGAAAAAGAATAAGGATATAATTATTAAGATTTATCAACTCTCAGAAAACTTGCTTTGCTGTGGTTTCTTACAGCAAAAAAATGGTCTTAGAATTTGAATGATGAGTTGGACATTCACGTTTAAGAAGTGGTTGTGCAAACCGTCAGCAGAAATGCCCAACAAAAGTCCAGCAAAACTTCTCATTAATTGTAACAGTAATTGTTAAAGTGATAGTAGTGTTTATTAGGAGAGGTAAAATAATAGACATTCATCTGGTATGTGATGCATACATACATACTGGTTGTGCTGGGGCAGTTAAAATTGGTAATAAAGCTGAGGGCTGTGGTGAATGTTTGATAGTCCTGTGGTAATGATACATGTACTCAGCTGTTCTTGCTCATGTCCCCTGATCCTCGTGTCCTAGGCTGTCCTATCTTTTGCTGTGAAGGCCAAACTCAGATACACCTCCAAATAAAATCCCCAGATGGGGCAATGCAAAGTCACAGAAACTATGACTTTCTGAGGGTGGTGTCTTACCCTCTGAACTGTTCTGAGTGACGAGGAAATCATTCTGACAGCTTGGTTTTCTTTGCACGTCCGAATGATGACAGCATATTACATATTCTACATATATTATGTAATAAAGGTGTCACACATAATGACGTTACGTATTTTATAGCAATAATGGCTAGATGCAATTGCATAAAAATTGCTCTTAATATGCAGTAAAACTTTGTGTTATGTATAAAATGAATTTTTTTTTTCAAATTTTGGTGAGACATGCTATTTTGAAATTTGCCTTGATCACTAGTCTTGTTCTGTTAGTTTTTTGTTTTCCCAGAAAAAGGAAAAGAGTTGCCTCCTTAATGTGCAATGTAGCAGGAAACATTGTTCATTAGGAACTTAAATTTTCGTATTTGTTTTAATGAGATTGAATATACCTGCTATGGAAGATGTTTAATATGGCAAGATTTTGAATGCACTCACTCTCTTTGATACTTGTGCTTTTGGTTTAAAAATTGTATCTTTTCCTTTAGCTGAAGTAGTGTATTCTCCAGTAGTTTTTGCTGAACTTGTGTTAGTAGACAGAATAGTGGAGTGCGTACTTCATACAGAAATAAAAATGAGCATTTAAATAGTGAGCAATCTGTTTTGAGCAGGTATGCTTGAGACGTTATTAGAAACAGTTTTGGGGCGTGATGTCAATGACAGAGGAGGAGTAAAGGATTGCATCATTTTACAGAATGGGGCAGAATAAGGAAAAGAGGGAGTTTTCCTGGAAGCTAGAGAACAACTGAAGCATGAAATAACTAGTTTCATGAGGGTTTGTATAAGAGAGATATGCAGTTGATGAGAGGAGGCAGAGAAAGGCTCTCTTGGGATAGCATTTGTGACAGTGTAAGATACTCAATGTTCTCCAAGTCATTGCAAAAAGGGGAGGTTTTTTGGGGTTTTTTGGTGGTCTTTAGGTTATATGAAGAGAAGTAGTTGACTTTTCAAATATAGGCATACCTTTTAAATGTTTTCTGCTCTTAAGTGGGAATACATGGTAAGTAAAAGTTCACCAATTTGAAAACACTTAAAATGACATTTCAATGATCCTTAGCAGAGTACAGTTAATAGTGTAGCCCTCAAATTTGGATATGTTAAATTTCTATGGAAATAGCTTTTTTCATATGCTTCTTCCAGTTTTCAGGTCTTTGTTAGTAAGTGGCTCAGGTTTGAGTTTGTAATTTTGTTGCACAAAGCCTGGCTAGACTGAGTTGTTAGTTCTTAAGTAGATATAGGACTTTTCATAATAAATCTGTAATTTATTTTTTTATAAAACTGGAAATTTAATGACACAGTTTGTAAGGTGGTAGATATCACAATTTTTGGTTTTACTGTTTTTTCTTGGTATCGTGGGTCAACCCTGGCCAAATACCAGGCACCCACAAAAGCCATTCACTCACTCCTCTCTGCAGCTGGACAGAGGAGAGAAAATTTAACAGAGGGTTCATGGATTGAGATAAGATCCAGGAGAAATCACTCATCAAATACTATCAAAGGCAAAACAGGCTCAACTTAGAGATATAATGTAAATTTATTACTAACAAAATAATAACAGGATAATGAGAAATAAAAAAAGCCTGTAAAGCCACTTTCCCTCCACCCCTCTCTTTGCCAGCTCTATCTCTTACCCCAGCAGTGCAGGAAGACAGGGGATGGGGGTTATGGTCAGTTCATCACCTGTGGGCTCTTTCACTGCTCAAGGAGAGGAGTTGTTCCCATGCTGCACCATTGGGTCCCTCCCACAGGAGACAGTTCTCCACAAATTTCTCTGATGGGAATCTGTCCGACAAACAACAGCTCTCTGCAAACTGCAGCAAAATGAGTTCCTCTCATGGGCACACAGTCCTCCCAAAGCTGCTGTGGTCTGGGTCATTCTTCCAAGGGGTGCAGTCCTCCAAGGACAGCTGGTCCAGTCTGGAAGCAGGGCCCCCTCTCTCCACTGGGCCTCCCACTGGATCACAGCCTCCTCCAGGTCTCTACCTGCTCTGGCACGAGCACCTCACCCATGGGCTGTGCATGGATCTCTGCCTCCCGCCATGGGCTGTGGGTGGATTTCTGCATCCCCTTGGATCCCCATGGGCTGTGGGTGGATCTCTGCATCCCTTGGATCCCCATGGGCTGTGGGTGGATCTCTGCATCCCCTTGGATCCCCATGGGCTGTGGATGGATCTCTGCATCCCCTTGGATCCCCATGGGCTGTGCGTGGATCTCTGCATCCCCCCATGGGCTGTGGGTGGATCTCTGCATCCCCTTGGATCCCCATGGGCTGTGGGTGGATCTCTGCATCCCCTTGGATCCCCATGGGCTGTGGGTGGATCTCTGCATCCCCTTGGATCCCATGGGCTGTGCATGGATCTCTGCATCCCCTTGGATCCCCATGGGCTGTGGGTGGATATCTGCATCCCCTTGGATCCCCATGGGCTGTGCATGGATCTGTGCATCCCCCATGGGCTGTGGGTGTATCTCTGCATCCTCCGTGGATCCCCTGGGCTTCAGGGGCACAGCTGCTTCACCATGGTCTTCATCACTGCCTGCAGAGGAATTTCAGCTCCAGAGCCTTGGGAATCTCCTTCCTCCCTTCCTTCTTTGGTGACCTTGGTGTTTCCATGTTGTTTTCCTTTACATGTTCTCACTTCCTCCTCTTCTCTGACTGGAATTAAAACTACACCACAACCTTTGTTTTGATTTCTTCCTAAATATGTTACTACAGAGATATTAGCATCATCCTTAATTGGCCCTGCTTTGTCCATCTTCAGAGCCATCAGGGATTGGCTCTGTCAGACATGGTGGAAGCTTCCAGCAACTCCTCACAGAAACCACTTTTGTGAGCCCACTCTGCTGCCAATAACCAGGCCATGCAAAATCATTACACTTGGCAAGCATTAAAACAATGCCAAATTTCCATTTGACAAAGGTAATGTAAACATTTTTGCAGAATATTCAGGTACATTTTTTGAGAGGAATGTTACACTGAGGCATAGTAACACAACAATTTCCAGGTAGGATACTGAAAGTTCCAGGGATTTATGGCTGGAATACTTCATAGTTTGCTTCTAGGTATGCCTGAAGCAGTGCAGCCATGAGTGAAAACTGCAGCTATCTGACAGCTGTGAGTGACCTCAGTGAGGTGAGTCAGTGTCAAACCAGGTCTGTACCAGTATCCTCATTACAGCTGGTGCTACTTGGCACCCTTGATTGCAGTCCCAGTAGAGTTACTGAATCAAAGCACCAGGCTGGTCTCCTTGTTTGATGTGCAGTGCCAAGAGTTAGCTGAAAAACTTTGTTTTCTGTTCTCCTGAAGAACATTTATTCTGGTTGAGTAAAATGTGGTTTTCACTGCTGACAAGGGATCACTATGTATTTGTACATAGAATTTTTAAGTGGAGCAATAGTGAAACATCAAGACCAAGTATTATTATGTATACATGTGAAAATGCTGAAGCACCATCAAAGCATCATTGTACATCTCTGTGAAATTACTTGAATGATTGATGATCATTTGAGAGAAATTAGATGAGATAAGAGAGAGATTAGATGAGGTTCTATTTATTTTGTTGAAGCTGTGTTAATGCTTTACTTTTTTTCCTGTGTGGATCCCTCTCAGCTGAGTAAAAGGAAAAAAAAATTATAAAGCATTGCAGAATACCAGAGATTAACTGAAACCTGCAGAGCCTGAAATGCTTTAGGAGACATTAAATTCTTTTTCATTCTGCTCTTTCATGTAGTTAAGAGCAGATCAAGGCCTGTCTAGCAGAATTACCATGCTATGTGTCATAATATAATAAAATACTGTGTTATGACTTGAACAAAGGACCTGAACCCAAGTTTCTGTATTATTTTCCAGCTGTGATATTTCCCAAGAATTCCGCAAGCTTTTGAAGTTGTTGCACAAGAAAATCTGTAAAGGCCTCACAACCTTAGTTGCTGTAAATAATTTTTTATTATTTTTAAAATAGTGTAGATTTTCTGTATTCCCAGTGTTCATTTAAAATCTTATACACGTTTTTCATCTAGAATGTCAGGATTACTTAAGAGGAAGTGAACATGTTGAATATTTTGAGAAGTTAGATTGCTTGTCTGTAGCAGTTGGGAAGTCATAAAAAAATTACCATGCTATTACCTAATACATATCCCCCTCCCCCAAATGAGAACTAATATGATAGGTATTTTCTGCTTTTTTTGCATCCTCAGACCATAGGCTCTGAAATTGTCTTAGCTTTCTATGTGGTATCCTCAAGTCCTTAAATATTAAACCCTACAAGTCTTGTTTCTCGATTTATAAGAGAGCACCTAAAAGCTCTTCATAGTTTTCTATGTTTCTAAAATATTCTGAATATATTAAATTCTATTCAAGTACAAAGTTTAAATATTTTCACTTAAGCAAGGCAACGTGGTTTAGTCAGATTTTAACCTTCTGAGATTGCCTACAATGATTACAATACTCTCTATGTGACTCTTGTAGTCTTAGCAGCTTTTGAAGGTTTCACCAAGACCTGATGAAAATCCCCATTAAGTCTTGCTATGTAATGTTTTGATATGCTCTCTCATTTCAGAATTCTTAGAACTATAAGCTTGGCTCTTTTTCTTGGTGTTTACCTTTCCTGCTTTTTTCACTAAGCACTGTTTTTACAATATATTAAGGCAGAAAGGATAGTAGATTTTCATACTAGGTAAGTATGGTCATAGAACATAAATCCTCTATTGACCAAAGAAAATATTGGAAGACTGAAATAGAAAGTGGAAAGAATTCCGCATACCTGGGTAGTGCAGAAGTCATGTGACTGTAAGAAATTTTTTTTTGACATTTTTTAACATAAGCTGCTTCCTGTTCCGTGTTCCTATGGGCAGGTTTACTATTTATTATTTATTTGAGATTTTTCTGGGAAGTGGATTTACAGATCATGTAAATAAAAACTTGAAGTCAAAAGAAAGTTGAGGGTAAATTAAGAATATTTTGAGAAAGCCTGTGTGTAACAGCCAGTTTTTATTTGAATATAGGCATAAAGAATGGTGGACTAGGGAAGAGTCTTCTTTGCCTTCTAATAAATATTCTGAATTCTTGGTAAATAAATGTGTCATCTAATAGATTAGTCCTTTTCATCACTATCATCATTGTTACTATCCTATCAAAAGAAGAGTTGATATTTGTATTTCCTTTCATAAGGTAATAAATCTTTCATCTCTGTGTATGTGATTGATTAATTGAAGAGTATGAGATAGCCAAAATTGTGTCTTCTTAAAATTGTGTCTTCTGTTCCACAGAGAAACAGGAATTCAGAGAACTGGCCTGAACATTGTAATATAGTCATTATAGCCTCATAAAAAGCATCTGGTTTTAGTGAGAATTTATATTCAACAAGATGCCTATAGACACCTTGGTACACACAAGCCAGTGCATAACAAACACATTATATACAGAAGCTATAATTTCACACAGCTGAAAGACTGACACCAAATGTCACCCTAATAATTTTTCAATCTCTTTTTTTTTAATTTGCAAACTCCAGAATGTTTTCCAGCTGAAGCATCTCTCTACCAAAGAGTAAATTTCCACTTACTTAAAATATACTAATTTTTTATATTAACCTTTTCTACTCACAAAAGTTTGGCAGATCACAAATAAAAAGCTGTCACAATCATCTTAGATAGCCACATATTTATGACTTGATTAAAGAAATGTAAGAAAATTTCTAGCCATAAATAAATATTGTTCAGAGTACTTTTTTGGATCGATTGCTAGAGCACTGCTTCAGAGCCACTGACATGGGTTACTGTCTGCTGGGGAACTGGATAATGGCAATTTATAATTTTATCCAGGTCTCATTTATTTTCATCTCCCACATATGGAATTTTAAAATTCATTCATTTGCATGAATCATGAAGGTAGAAAAACTGCCCAGCTGGAAAAAGTGATACATATTTTCAAGAAAATTCCTCTCATTATATTGAGGAAGAAACACAATTTCAAAACTATATAACTATATAGCTTAAATTGGTTAAAGTATCTTAAGTGGATCATTATGTTTTTCAGGAATTGTCAGTTCTTATGCTGAATAGTTGTATTCAGTTATGGGCTGGACAAAAATCAATTCAAAACTGTGTGTGTGATCATTGTATCCCTCATGGAAATTTTTCATTCACACAATTTCCCAGGTTCTGTGCTTTTTAGTAGGTGGATTTGTTCTCCCTTAATGAGGAGAACATTGTGTACCTAAGTGTTCTTCCATGTGGTTGGATTCATAAGTATCTTCCTCTTAATGGAAGCTTTTTCTCTCCTCATGGAGGCAGTCGCTTCCTGGAATGGGCAGAAATAAATTCTGTTTTGCAGGAACTGCTTAAAAATTCAGCAATATATTGATTAATCTTTTTAAGTCTGTGAAATTCACTGAGATTTTGAGAGACAGATAAAATGTGTAATTGTATTTCACCTTATATATAGGCAAAACCCAAAAGTTTGGGATTAGATACCCAAGAAAGCATCGGAAACCTCAGAGATCATAGGATCATCAGATAGCCTGAGTTGGAACAGACCCATCAGGATCATTGAATCCAGCTCCTGGCAGGACACCCAAGAAATCCATCCTGTGCCTGAGAGCATTGTGCAAACACTTCTTGATGTCCGTCAGGTTGAGCTCTGTGAGATTGGACACTAGAACTTGTGGAGAAGATGTGTTATCTTCTCCCTTGCCCTTCCTCTTTTCCTTGTCCATATGGAAATATTAAGAAACAACCTCTTTAAATCTAAGAAAGAGCAGTAAGCACAAAATTACATGTTGAACTACTCACTCCAGTGATCAGATGCCTAAATTAAAAATACACTGTTTTATCTGCTTATGATCCAGTGCACCTCATTCTCCCAGTTATTTTTAAAATTACAATTGCCACTACAAACATGTTTGGTCCCATTGCAGAAACTTGGAATTGTTTTCCTGATATGTAAATATTAATTACAAGGTTGTTCATTCCTGTTCCATTTTGTCTTCTCTAGGTCCAAGATCTGCTCTTTCTTTTCTGCACATAGGTCTTGCTTGAGTAAAGGCCCTGCTAAGCAGGGCAAGTACCTTAGTAGTCAGGACATTCCTGCTGAAAGTGTCCTGCATACTGAAAAAAATAATTTTTTTTGGTCAGTTTTTCATTTCTTCAAGATCAAGCAGGAAGGGAGTAAAGAGTTAAAGTAGAAGTAGTCACTGAGGGGTGGTTTGGACCAGTTTTCAATGTTGACATATGAAAATAGATTAACTATTACTTTGGGAATAGCCCTGTTGCTTCTGAGACAAGTTGAGTGCTATTATCTAATTCCTGCTATGCAAGGAGGAGAAATGGCATTGTTATAATTAAACCTGAGGCTATTTATTTGTTACTTTCTTATAGGAAACAGATTCAACCTCTTCTAGGACAGTTTAGCCAGTCAGAGGCTTTGCTAATGTCATCTGGGGTTGAGCCAGGGACTCTGGATGGCGTTCTCCTGGATGCTGGCTGTTCTTCTATGCAATTTGATACACCTGAAAGAGGTTTTTCCCTGCAGAAGGATGGACCTTTGGACATGAGGATGGATAGTGACAGGTACATTATAATAGAGTATTTCCTGAATGCCAAAAACTGTCTGCTCAGCAACTCCTGTGCATTTGCTTTCCTCTTAAAATGAAGAATCCTTGGCATCAATGACATCTAAATTTGCATGAGTATCCTGACTTTCTTTTGGTGAAAAAGTTTTTTTTCTGTCTCAGTGCTCAGCCCTGGTTATTGTCTTCACCTTCTTTGAAATAAGAGAAAGGTTCCAGTGATGAGTAATTAAACCAATAATGTTTTATTAACTGTACCTTTCAATTGTAACATTTTTGCAATGTGATATACATACACAGTCACAGGAACATCTCTCTTTCAGAGGCCTATTATTTCCACAGTTTCTCTGCCTGTGCTTGATCTGCACGCTCACAACTTCTTGCTGCAGTCCCTTTCCTTTTCTGCCACGCTTGCTATTTGTGGAAACTTCACTTGAGCAGGTTCAGTTGCTCCCTCAGGAAAGGAGCAGCATCCTTCTTCTGTGCTGTGACCATCTTATCCAGCTGCTTCTCTGTAAAAGGAACATAATAAAAATAAATAAGTAAAATCCTATCCATTATATCTGCTAGTTTAATCTGCAGATAGCTACATTACAGTAATTTCACGACCATAAGGTGCGCCGGACTATAAGGCGCACCCACCGACAGCCAGCAAAATTCGCAACGTGTAAATCAGATAAGGCGCACCGGACTATAAGGCGCACTTTTTTTTTTGCAGTGAGGCTCCGCCCCCAGCTCCCCCTGCGTGTTTGCTGGCTGAGGCCCCGCCTCAACCCGGCAGCTATTGGCCCCCAGGCCAACCTGTACCCGACGGGGCCAGGGCATGGCTGCCGCCGCACGGTGGAGCGTCCCCGTGGATGGGGCACGGCTGCCACCGCTCGGTGGAGCGTCACCAAGGCCCGGGCATGCCCGCTGCTGATCGATGGAGTGTCCCCGGGCACGGGGCATGGCCGCTGCCGTTCCGGAGAGCGTCCCAGGTGATGGGGCATGGCCGCCGCCGCTCCAGGGAGCGTCCCCGGTGATGGGGCATGGCCGCCGCCGCTCCAGGGAGCGTCCCCGGGCATGGGGCATGCCCGAAGCCGCTCCGTGGAGCGTCCCCGGGGCCCTGCTTCTCCAGGAGTCCTCTGGCGCTCCGGGTGACCCGATGCCGGCAGGCCCCGTGCCGCCGCTGCCCCGATTTTGGCGACTCCCCCCCTCCCCACGCGGCGGCCGCCCCGATTTCTGCGGCTTTCTATCCCCCCCGCGCCGGGGCTGCCCCGATTTCGGCAGCTTTCCCTGCCCCTGCACCGGGACCGCCCCGATTTCAGCGGCTCTCCCCTTCCCCGCGCCGGGACCACCCGGATTTTGGCAGCTCTCCACTTCCCCGCGCTGGGGCCGCCCCGATTTCGGCAGCTCTCCCCTTCCCTGCGCCGGGGCTGCCCCCATTTCGGCGGCTTTCTACTCCCCCCACCCCTGGGCCACCCCGATGCCGGCTTTCCCTGCCCTGCGGAGCCCCTCTCCCCTTCAATCCCAACGTTGCTGCGGGGCCACTCCCCTTCCCAGCCCGGCACAGCCCCGCTGCCACTCCCCCTCACAGCCTAGCCCTGCTGCGGGGCCACTCCCCCTCGCGGCTCGCACTTCTGGGTTGTCAACTTTCGCCTATTTGTCCCTCAGATAAGGCGCACCGGACTATGAGGCGCACTTTCGAGTTCGAGGGAAAATTTTAGTCAAAAGGTTGCGCCTTATAGTCGTGAAATTACTCTACTTCTAACATGCTGGTATTATGCATGATTCCATGCCCATTTGCCATTATATTTGTTTTAA
>PYHW01009386.1:289167-313595 GCA_013186435.1 Turdus rufiventris
TGCCCCGATTTTGGCGACTCCCCCCCTCCCCACGCGGCGGCCGCCCCGATTTCTGCGGCTTTCTATCCCCCCCGCGCCGGGGCTGCCCTGATTTCGGCAGCTTTCCCTGCCCCTGCGCCGGGACCGCCCCGATTTCAGCGGCTCTCCCCTTCCCCGCGCCGGGACCGCCCGGATTTTGGCGGCTTTCTACCCCCCCGCCCCGGGGCTGCCCTGATTTCAGTGGCTCTCCCCTTCCCTGCACCGGGGCCGCCCCGATTTCGGCAGCTCTCCACTTCCCCGCACTGGGGCCGCCCCGATTTCGGCAGCTCTCCCCTTCCCCGCGCCGGGGCTGCCCCGATTTCGGCGGCTTCCTACTCCCCCCACCCCTGGGCCACCCCGATGCCGGCTTTCCCTGCCCCGCAGAGCCCCTCTCCCCTTCAATCCCGACGTTGCTGCGGGGCCACTCCCCTTCCCAGCCCGGCACAGCCCCGCTGCCACTCCCCCTCACAGCCCAGCCCTGCTGCGGGGCCACTCCCCCTCGCGGCTCGCACTTCCGGGTTGTCAACTTTCGCCTATTTGTCCCTCAGATAAGGCGCACCGGACTATAAGGCGCACTTCCGGGTTCGAGGGAAAATTTTAGTCAAAAGGGTGCGCCTTATAGTCGTGAAATTACTCTACTTCTAACATGCTGGTATTATGCATGATTCCATGCCCATTTGCCATTATATTTGTTTTAAGTTTTACTTAGCAAAACTATAAACTTCCCATCTCTTTGTGTAGGAGTCAGGCTTACTTAATTGTCAAATTTATGGTTATTGAGTAAATCACCTGCATTTAAATTTGGATTGGTGTTTAGTACTTTCAAAATCAGTCATGGAATGATAATTTCCACTTATGCAGCGTTTTTCATCTTCAGACCACCTGATGTATTTCTGCAGCATTTTTCTTTTTGCATGAACAGCCAAAGATCTGTCTTGTATGGATGATGGCCATAACTGCATGGTGCATTACATGACAGAGAATGACAATTTTTTTCTCAGTGTTTTGATGAACATGGAGGTTTAAGAAATGCCATTTGTTCTTTCACTGCTCACAAGAGCCAATGGGAAGCCTCAATACAAAAGCCAATGGGAAGCCTCAATTTCTAAGGAATTAGCTTACCATATTAATGATAAGTTTTAACACAGCAAATTTCATGATACTTGCTTTTTCTGCTTTTGTGCAAAATGCTCCCATGATTCTCCTGGGATTCAGTTCTCATATTTCAAGAATCTGAACTCTAGGTTTAAATATAAGTCTGATGCATCATGAGAAAACAAACACAGAACAGAAACGTAAGAACAAAGGATACCTGAGGCATAACAAAAGCCTTACACTCCTTACACTATGGTTGTTGCTATGATACTACTTGCCTCTAAGTTTTGTTATCTTTTGTAAGATACTGCAGGGGAGTAAAAAATGCCTGAAAGAGAAGAGAATATAGAAGAGAATTTATTAAGTAGTTTGTATGTTTTGTCTGATTAGTAAACCCGTAGTTGATGTTCATGAAAGACCTTGAACTATTTCAGTAGCGAAGTGACAGAGATATACATATATCGATTGAAGGCTTTCACTGCTTAAATTTTAGTAAGTCCTGTAATTTATATGATGATATAATTTCTGTTATCTCAGGAGAGCATTTATATATATTCTTATGCCTTTGAGTAAAAAATTATGTTTATCTTCATTAGCAATTGTTTTCATAACAGGAGATGTGAAAGAAAAGATCCTTGAAATCAGTTCTGGCTAGAAAACAACATATGATGCAAGGTGGCTAAAATGAACCCATAAGAGGCAAGTTTATATTCTAAAGCTGGCTAAGTAGAAAGGTCACACATAATTTCCATCCTAGCACGATACTGGAATATATTTATTCTTGTCACCCTATTAAGTATAGTTTATGATAATACTTGGAAGTTAAAACTGTTCTAATTGAAGTTGAGGAACAAACTCCATTTAGACCAGCAAGAAAAAGGATTTAAAAAGTGCAAGCTGTTTTCACAGAGTTGCCATCTCCTATTTGAAAACCTCAAAGGCACTTGTATGCAGTGTGTGTGTGTGTTTGACTTTATGTCTCAACGCTATGAAGCTTCACCTCTTGTCAATGAAAACTGACGTCAGTGAACTAATTGGCTCTTGTCGTGCGTAGGTACCCTGACATGCCCACTGCTGCTGATGTTGTGAATGCTTTAGATCAACAGGCGCTTGCGTCCATCCTGAGAACATACGGGGAGGAGAGGCACGCTAAGAAAATCGCTGCAGCCATCGTTCAGGCACGCAGCATATACCCCATCACCAGGACTCAGCAGCTTGCAAGCATTGTTGCAGGTACCCTCATTAATTCTTCACAGTGGCTGCTGAGGAGGAAAAAAAAAATATATTAATCCCCAAAGTCCCAGAGGGATCTGTTTGTACTTGAAATCGTGCAGGATCTAATCCTGCCTGTTCTGCTCTGATGTCAGCTCTCTTTTTCTCTTTTTTTAAGCTCCCATTTTTTGTATTATAGTTTAACAATTAGTTTAATAATAGATTTAACATGAAGTGATTTATCATTTTGTCAGCCAAGTTGAACCACAGAATGACAGCAGCCTTGGATATTCTTTAGCCTGGCTATTGATCCTGGCTACTTTCAAAAATCAGATATGTCATATCTGTCTTAGTTTAAAATTTCTGTATTTTAATATTTTAAGGGGAGGTACCATGGCAGTTTCCAATTATGAATAAAATCAGATAATTTGTGTATTTTTAAAGAATCAGGAAGCACAAAGCAATACATGGCATGCTTCACCTTGTGCATGCCAACTAGATCAGCCTGAAGAGACTATTGAAACACTTCATCTTCCTTGCTCCTCATTGTAAACAACTTGAAGAACATGCAGTTAGGCAGGAACAGTGCTTATATCAAGAACCTTTACATTTGTGTTCCTAAGTAAAAATTTTCAAGAACAAATATAAGACATGAATCCCGTTCATTGAAATAATACGTAGCGTCAGGATGTTTTTATTTTCTTAACCAAATGATGAAAATCACTACATCTTGTCATGAATGAGTCTAAACTGCTGACTTTGAATATAGACCTTTAAAATTCTAATCCAAATTTAACATTTGCTAATGAACTGTGTAAAATATTGTATCGGTATCCTGAAGAGCTGAAAATTTGAAAAATTTATGGCATTCTTAAAAATTTGTATTACTTAAACTGGAAGTCTAAAGCACTTAAATTTAATGACAGAAAAATTAAAAGTTTGGGTTTGTAGAAGTCAGGATACTTTAGCAAAATGCCCAATCAACCAAGGCCCAAAGTTTAGCTGATATGATAACAGAACCTGAAGAGACACTGCTTGCTGTTGTAAGCCCCTGCAGTAAATACAGTGAATATAAGCAATCTTAAAAAAAAAACCAAAAAAAAAAAACCAAAAAAAAACCAAAAAAACCCCAAAAAACAATCAAAGAGATAAAGTACTACGTGACTTTTATAAACCTTAAATTTTTAATATCATCATTAGCAATATCCTGAAATAATAATTTTGGGCTTTGTCATATATATCTCATGCTTTTTGAAAAACTGTTGATTAAAGAATTTGAAGCAGCCGTATCGCTGTGTTAAGGATATGTTATGTGTTACAGACAAGCAATTCAATAATTCTGAAATGATTTTGTGCCACAACTTAAACTAAGGAAATGAAAATACTAGTGTATAAAAGACATGAACATTGAAGTTCTGTTCATGTTTAATGTGCTGCATGTGAGTCATTTGTTAATGGTCAGTTTCTGTGACAATGAGAAGGAGTTTTTTTCTCTCACTTTAAATTCTCTGCTATATTTGAAGAGCTTCTTGATCCACGAGTCAAGTATGCATCAGGTAGTGTTCATGCCAAAACAATGAGTCCAACACACATCTGCCAAGACAATAAATATGTATTTTTTGTGTGCTATTTTTGGAGCACAGAAGTAGCTATAAAAATTTTAGAGCTGTTACAATGATCCCTGTTTGCATAAAACTTCTTCCAATTTTAATTTGACTCATCCAGTAAGGAAGCACTGTGATGGATCCTATCCATTTTTGAACTGATTAAGAAAACCTTAAGGAATTTTTTTGTAATTGTGATATACTTTGATTCATTTATCATCTAGCATTAATATATATCCTTACATGAAATTATATTGGTGAAGTTATTGGGATAAGCCAGAGCTAAAGTGCCAGAGACCATAGCTACAGAAACCTCTTGATGGCACAGCCCAAAGAAACGCTGACTAATTCAGGACTTTACCAGAGTAAGCTTTATGACCTATATTAGTTAAATGTTATGTCTTTTAAAAAATAAAATATTAACTAGGATAATAAAGTCTTGCATTTTAGATTTTGCAGATTCTTTGCAAGCCTGATTTTCTTCCAGAGCAAGATCATGATTTTTGCCCAGTGTAGGAACCAGAACACAAGCAAAACAATCTAGCCAATGAAGCTGGGTGTCAGTATCTGAGAATTTGTGTAGTGTCCGTATTTCTTTCTCCTCTCATTAATTACTTTGGCTTCAGATTTTCAGCTCCCAAGTTTTATCTTAAGTTCCAGCTGATAATCAGAATCACAGTGAATCCAGATTTGGACTAACCTGAACTTGGGAAATTTAATTTCTTTTTATAGAATGCTAGACTTTTGGTCTTTCCTACCACCTCCCAAAAGGTTAGAACATGTATTGCAGTTCCTAATCGATTGGGAGATAAAAGTGAAGGATGTAGTTTAAAAAAACCCCAAGGAAACAAAACATCATTAGAAAATTTGTCTTTCTCTTTGTGTTTATAAATATTATCTGATAGGCTTCTGATATGTTTAAATAAGATCTCTATGAGCTATGAAATCTGCAGTAGGAGGAGGTTTTGGTTCAGTCTTGGGAACAACACCTCTTCCCAAAGCACAGTCGAACTCTTCTCACTGTTTATAATTTCCACAGAGGTATTTGCATCATTGAATGCTTTGTAAATACTAAAAATCAGTAGTTGTCAGCTGAAGGGTTGTGAATAGATGTGTGAAAGTTGATTAAGAAGCACTTCCTGATGTCTTTTGTTGTACCTCACTGAGTTGTTTGGAAACAATAGGTCTTACTGCATGTGCAGGAAAACTCATTAAAAATGGTGAAATGTTTAGAATGTTATTATCATATGCTTTTTCTGTGCAACTAATGGTCTATTTTGATTTCTTTTCAGGGGACGATATACCTTTTTATCTATTAATTTTTTTCAAAATTTATAATTTCTGAGCATTATTTAGATACATCATCTATTAAAAGACAATTTTGAGATCCTGTAATCATTTGGCCTTAACTTGAAAAGAGTTGATGATGACATGTTAAAGAAATTTTAAATGTTTAAAAAGAAATCGAATCGGTACAGTCAATTTCATTCAGACCGGTTCACTTTTAGACACTTTAATTATCAGTTTGGAATTTGTAATATTGCCTGAATTTCAGATGAGGGGGAATTAACACTGTACTGAGGGAGCCTAGACAAAAGGACATTAGTTGCGTCACAGAAACTTATTAAATGCAGTGCTAATTCAACAGGCGAATTCCTGCAAACAGGTGCACGATCTGAATTAATTTTTAAACTCTCTCACTGTCTTACACTCTGGGGACTTTAATAGCTCATATTGACAGGCACAGAGCATTGCTAATTTCATTCACAAGCTTTTAAAATTTCAATACATTTCAACATGTGAACCTATTAGATGGTTTCAAAGTGTACGTATCATCAGGGCGTCCTAAAACTAAAAATGGTTATTTCTCTCACTGGGATTTCAAGCCATTAATCTAGCCAGAAGTGTGGTGTTTTTATGAATGAAATTAATTTTACAAGCTTCCTATACAGATTTTTTTTTTATGATTTTGTGCATTGGACAGCCAGTTACCAGGAAGGATTTTCTTTAAGTGTCTTGGTAACTGGAGGGGACTGGGTGAGAAGTGATGTGCCTGAGCAGAAAGCACAACAGATTTTTATTTAACTAAACTAGGGGAGTAAGAGTGATAGTAGAATTTTTCACCTATGGAACATAGATCAGAATCTACAGCCTCTACTAAAAGGCTGAAGGCCAGTGTGACAGAAATAACTACCAGAGATCATGTTTGTTAGATAATCCCAGTCTTTAACAATAGACCGGTAAGTCTTTGAACACTTAAACAGTTTGATTTTGTTTTCGATCTGGGAGGTTTTAGTTGCATAAAACTGCAAAGTGGCTGCATTTCTTTACCAATTTCCTGAATATTAGTATTCTGTACTTTATTATAGGACCTGCAATGCTCTTTGTGCATGTTCAACTGAGGCATGTAAGGTTGTATTTTACTTACAGAATATATCTGGGCTTTAATTAATTTTTCTTCAGTGTGTGATAAATTATTCATAGTAATAAATTAATGTCACAGTTAATTGTCATAGAAGGTTATTGTAGGAAGAAACTGCACTCAACAGTCATGGCAGGATAAGTGGAAGAACTTTCCAAAGACCTGTGTCCTAGCTGTGCTAATAGCCTCAGGTCATTGTTCTTTTATTTATCTATTCAGTATTGCAATTGCAAAATATCAGTATCCATGGTCAGACCAATGAAAATCTGCCCAGATACCAGCATACTATGTCCATTTGCACTTTTATGAAGACTTTGAAGTTGAATTTAGACTCACAGAATGGTTTGGGTTGGAAGGAACCTTAAAGACCATCCAGTTCCAACTACCCTGCCATGGGGCAAGGACACACTAGACCAACTTGCTCAAAGCCTTGTCCAGCCTTGCCTTGAACATTTGCAGAAATGGGGTATTTTAGCTTCTCTGAGCAACCTGGTCCAGTGTCTCACCTCCCTTAAAGGGAAGAATTTCTTTTATCCTCTAATCTAATTCATTCACTAGTTCTCTGCAGTCTACTAGTGTTTGTAGTTTCTTGGGATACCTTATGTTCTGTGATATTTCGTTCTCCTTTTAGTTGAGGTCTCTCATCAAAATGAACTTTGTGGCTTCCCCAATGAGAGTATAGATTCTTTTTGTGATTCATAGTAAAAAATAGAAGGTTATATTCTCAAGGACATAAATTATATTAACTAGCTAGCATAACTTTTTCTAGAGTTTGTAAATGATGGAGAAACCTAGCTTCTGCAGGCTACATCTATTTACTCTGTCTTGTGAGACAGCTTCAAGCCCCAATCTCTCATGCAGTTGTTTGTTGGGAGAAGTCAATCCTGTTGCCAAATTCTGTTTTGAAGGATTCAGACATCTGAATGTGTGCATCTAATAAAAATTATTTAATCTGGTGATTTTAGGTCTGACAAGCCTTGACATATTCTGCTGTGTAGAGACGTGAAAGCACAACAGTATCACCTGCATTTTCTAAATTTCTCATATTTTTTATGAACATTTGAAGAAATACAGATGTAGCGGTCAACAATTGCTATTCCCAAACAAGGATACCTCTTTTAAACTTCAAGTAATTCATTAAAATATAGTTATTACCAGGTAGACATTGTCTTCAGTTATCTCTGCCTGTAAAGAACTGCAGTTACCTGAAAGACAACAGGTAAAATTGTGTCCATCGTACATTGATTTTTTTCTTAAAAAGATAACATAACCACAAATACCAAACTGACATTGATTACACTGAGCTGTAAGGTGAGACTTATCTATCCTATCTTTTTTCCCTTTATCTTGATTTCGGACATTGTTTTTTAGTTCAAATTTGCGATGCTTTTAGAGAAGGAATGAATATAAAAGATTCTAGGGAACAAAACCCAACACTTAACCACAAACCATCTTAGTTTAATATGGTTTACATTCAGAGATGTGAATTCAAAACATAAAATAAAGATATATTGCAATGA
Source organism: Turdus rufiventris (assembly GCA_013186435.1). Lineage (NCBI taxonomy): Eukaryota > Metazoa > Chordata > Aves > Passeriformes > Turdidae > Turdus > Turdus rufiventris. Next base: position 297,039 of record PYHW01009386.1, read on the forward strand.
AGGAAGCTCACTACTAAAAGTTCAGTTTTGACTGTGTTTTCCTTTAAAGTAATCTTGCATGAGTGGATGTCAAGATGTAGACATATTAATTTATTAACATGCATCTTTTAAAATGTATGACAGGTGCTTTCCCAACATCAGCTCTCTATGCACGAAAGGATTTGCTTCAGAGACCTGCACATGTTGCTACTAAAACTTTTCAAGGTCTGCGAATATTTGTAAATGATGAGCTCCATGAACTCTTCATAGGACTGAAGACAGCTGAGAAGTTTCTAAAACCTGGAGGTCGCCTTGTAGCCCTCTCCTTTCATTCACTGGAGGATCGTATCATCAAACGTTTTCTTCATGGAATTGACATGACAGAAAAGTACAATCTTGGCTCAAAGCAGAAGATAAGACAGGGTCTGAAAAATTCCTTCAAAGAAGATACACAAGAATCTCCCTATGGAAAATCCAACTCGAAGTGGACTTTTATACAGAGAAAAGTTCTCACACCCCAGGCCAAGGATATTCAAACCAACCCAAGAGGAAGGTCGGCCAAGCTAAGAGCTGCTATTAAACTCTAAACCAAAATATATGATTACATGATTTTACAATTTCCTTAAATTCTATTTTCCAGAATGCTAACTGCACAGGTAGTATCAAACTGGGAAAATAAAATGAAGTATTTTAGAAAACATTTCTTTCTTATCTTTGTGCTTCTTTTGATTAGGAAGTGGTATAGAGCATGAAAATGCAAAACAAATGCTTATAAGGGGGTGTCACTAATTACACAAAAAAGACTTTTTTTTTTTAGAAAAAGAGCATCAAATACCAAGTTTATAAAAATTGTAGGTTTGATGTATTTTTAGTATTCCCTTTAGATTAATTTCAAAATCCTGACATTAACAGTCTAAATTCAATAGCTAGTTTAGACATATTTTTGTGGGGGTGGATTTCACACACCTAATTCTGATGTTTGGTTTAGTCTAGAGTAAGTTTAAACTAACCTAAGAATTCTTAATGTGTATGTCTCTGTATCCCAACTAACTTGTTGCATGAATGCTTATGGGAGAAGAGCTAATTCTTAGATAAAGTGACATCTATCCAGGAATTTGTAAATGGACTATTCCCTTTTTTAAAATAAATATTTACATCTGAATGATAACCTGGTTGTTTAATGATTAATAATTGGAAATAATAAATGTATCTTGGGGGAAAAATGGGTTCTTAAAAAAGCCACCATAATTTCTGTGCATAGATCCACTACACCTTTTAGGTGTTGACAGAATTATTATTAACCCATCAAAAAAGCAGTATTCTGGGTCTTAAGAAGTATTCTCCTTTGCTGGTGATTGTTTATTAAGAGGTAGGTATTCAATTATTTCAGGAAAGGCTCACTCTTAGCTCTTAACACTCTTAGCTTTCTGTTTGGGTGCTATATATACTAGGTTGTAGAACATTTAATAGAATTTCTTTTTTAGTTACTATGAATTAAATTTAGTTTTGGGTTTATATTTTATCTTAAATGACTACTTGTTTTCTAGTTTTATATGCTACAAATAAATGGAAAATAGTATAAGTTTCAACTTCTTTGACCTCTGACTCATCTCTTCAGGAAGAACTCTTAATTCAGATAATCAAATTGGTACCAGGATTTCGTTTGTGATGTCTGAAACTTGGCTGGTAAAATAAAAAAAATGCAATTTCTGACTCAGTGAAATGACTACTACACTGGTTTCTGAACAACTGACTGGATCATTCTGAATTCTTGATTTTCATCAAGCATCCTCTTTGTGTTGATTTAAATGATTATTTCATGGTAGATTTTTAGGTCATATTGCCACACGCTGATATTTAAGTTCACTGTCTAATATACAATACAGTAAATAGTGATATATAATATACAATATGCAATACAGTGAAATAGCTGGATATTGTTTAATTCCTTGGTAAAGGTAAGTCATATAATGTATTCTTAGGTATAGATGATAACATCTATTGTGAATCTGAAGTAACAGTTAAATGATGATGGGCGTTTCATTCTTTTCTGAAATTACAATATTTTTCCACTAGCTTCATTATACATGCTGCTTAAATAAAACATTGCACTTCAAATAATATTACTTATTCTTGTCATCTCTGAGACAACAGACTCTACTCTGAATAGACTTTTTTTTTCGTGCAAACATTAAATATAAATGGCTACGGTTATTTTTAGCTAAGATTTCATACTGAAGTGTATTTCAATTGTAGATTTGAAAAACTGTGCCTCCAGCATAGGCTTAGAAGAGTTGTAGTGCCATGCTGTGCGTTGTTCAGGACACACTTCAGGGAAAGACCATCCAGTTAGAGCAGAATTTGAACCAGAAATTATATGAAAGCATTAAAATTCCTTATGCTTAAAACAGTGTTTAAAATCCACACTTCTCATACCCAAATTCAAAGGCACAGTTTCTTAGGATAATTGAACTACTGTATACAAGATTGTGGAAATATCCTCCCTCGTTTAGGAAAAGAGGCTTTTATTTACCTTTACACTGGAGTTGCACAGCCATGACAGTATGTAATTTGTTGAGTTTTTCTCCTTAGAGGATCTGTTTCTCTCTTCTCAGCATCTCATCATTTTCAGCTTTAACCCTGATGTATGGAGAGTCCTAAAATTTTAACTGCTGCTTGCCTGGAAAAAACTTCCTCTGGTAATATTTGGTTAAAGTATTCTTGTATCTTTAAGAATTCACTTTATTTAATTTCATAAAAATAGGGACTTTTTACACAGATGTGCTGTGATAGGACAAAGGGAAACGGTTTTAGCTAAAAGAGGAGAGCTTTAAACTAGATGTTAGAAAGGAATTCCGTACTCAGAAGGTGGTGGCTCTAGAACAGGTTGTTCAGAGCAGCTGTGGCTGTGCCATTGCTGGAGTTGTCCAAGGCCAGGTTGGATGGGGTTCTGAGCAACCTGGTCTAGTGGAAGGTGTCCCTGACAATGGCAGGTGGGCAGGGAATAGATGATCCTTAATGTCCCTTCCAACCCAAACCATTCTGTGGTTCTTAGTAAGTGACGTTAGTGACTTAGGGAGCGACATTAAATTATGTGAAGGTATTAGGCATTTATCTTGTTAGCAGAACATGTCTACAGAGCACACCTTAAATTTTTCTAATGTGGTTTATGTGGCATGTTACTGAAGTTAACTGGTTTTTTTGCCACAATTGGAAATTATGTTTAAAAAGGAGACAGTGTCTGGAAAACGTCTTGTTTAAAACAAATGCAAGATTATCTATCAAGAAAGAAAAAAGATTATAGGCTGTGTTTATAGGGAATATGACAAGAATATGGTCCTACAATGGGAAGAGTAGAAACGTCCAATATATGGAATAATTGTAGAGAACATCATGTGGTAGTTCTAGAGAGATAGTGATGCCATACAATATGTGCGTGTAGAGCGTATTGCTGAAGAGTTTATCTTTTCATGTTCCCCTCATAAGAGTGGAAAAAAATTAAAAAGGATAAAACCCAGCTATAAGACTATTTGTATGCTTTGCAAACATGCTTTCTATTGAATTTACTAGACAATAAGATTTAATTAGTTAATCCAAGTTATTGTAAAAGTTGGTATGCCATCAGAAGTACCTGCCTGGTAAAGAAATTTGCATGGAATAATTATTTGAAAAGTAGACACACTTATCTTGTAACTAAGATATTTATAATAAAGAATTAGTACACTTTAAAACATAATTTAACAGTATAAACGCAATTGTCTGCATTTACAGCCTGTGAGGGCCTACTGACAATTATTACTTCCCTATTGCTTCCTAAAGAAAAAGAATCAGTTTCTTTTTTCATAATGCAAGTAATATAAGTAATGAATATCTCTTTAGTTTTGGTTGTTTGGGGTTTTTTTTAACTTTCAGTAGAGCATTGTATCAGTAAACTTTCACAGTCACAGCTACCAAGATTACCACTTGACTTGAAAAAAAATCCCAGTCTGAAACATGAGTTTCTGTAAAGATGCATGGAGGTATTTCATAGATGGAAGTTGGAAGGAAAGGATTCCTAATGGAGTATGAATGGGCAAAAGCTGACTTCAATGAGCACTGTTAGCAAGAGCCTCTTCCAGTAGCAAGTGTCGTACAGATGTTTTGCATTCTGCTTTCTAGAGCAGCATTTATATGATTATTAATGATTCATATAATTGCTCTAAGATTACTTTCTGTACTAGGCAAAACATGATAATAAATGGAGAGTTTATGCTCTAAACTGTGTAGCAGCACAGTGAGAAAAGCTGTGCCCTCAGGAAGGGTGATGTGCAGGGGCGGGAGAATTGCAATAAGATGTGTTAGACACAGATTGTTGGTGATTTGATTAATTTAAATTTTAAGATAACTTAGTTGTTTTAAATAATCAGTTGTGAATCACTGTTTTTAGTATCACTGTGCAAAAGTACTGGTGAAAAATGAGACTATTTGAATGAACAGAGAAGTAATGAACCCATAAGTCAGTTTTTTGCTGTCCATCTTAACATCTTTATCTCTAGCAACAGTAAGAAAGAGTCTCAGACCTTGTTTTCTTGTGCTCTTCTCAAGGAGCCCTTCAGTAGCTTTTGTACCATTTACAGCAGGATTTTGAAGAGCATTTAGTGGAGCATGGGAGTCAGTCTTTATATCCATACATTTACTTTTTCATAAACCACTTGCATAAAACTTATCTGTAAGTTAAAATAATATGAAATTAAATTTATAAGTCTTCCAGAAATATAATCAAATGCAGAGGCCCTTTTACACTGGAGTTATACTGCAATTAAAGCAGGATTCTGTGGATTAATTAAGACTTCATTGCTACAAGTGAATCTTGTAAATTATTTAAATTAATGTAGAACAGCTTTTTCTCTTCCCCTTCACCCAGACCCTGTACAAGATAGAATAGAAAAATACATTTAATTTAAAAGAAATAGGCAGTAAAATTGAAAAGTTTTTAAAAAAAATTATTTATGAGGCTGATATGAAATTTTAACAAAATTTCATACATGCAGTATACTATTACTTTTTCTATTCACTGCTTAATTTTGCCTGTTTGGGGATAAACAGTAGCAGTGAGAGGGCTCAGTGTCTGTACATGGATGTAGAGCATGATTTCTCATGCATAATGAGAGGTAATAGTGGGAAGGTATATATGCATCCAAATATAATCTGTATATTTTTCCCCCTGTCTCCTTTGCAGTTAGAATTGTGTTTACCTTTCTGGGTCCTCTTTAAGCTTATTTCAGGTGAATGAGAGGGAAAGGCTTTTCTTTGTTTCTTTTTTTTTTTTTTTTTTTGTGAACTGTAAAACCTGTCCTTAGAAGTTTATTTAAATTAATACTATATAATACTTTTCTACTTGACATATTTCACTGATGACATGACATGTTTTTTGGTATTGCTATTACATCACTAAATCAGGAAAAGGGGTGAATATTTGTTTATGGGAAATCAAAGCTAAAAAAACAGAGCAAGACATCAGTTGTCAAAATTTCTTACTGACATAGCTATATTTATAAAAAATAAAATTTCTTCATTGTACCTTGATCTTTAGGCAAATCATGTTCTTCCTGTTGCTTTTACAAGTTTAATTTGATTGGTTGTAATGGTGAAAAACAAGCTGGAGGGTTTTTTTAAATTAATTTTTATGGTTGCAAGTTTAAACTTGACACCTTGTTTATAGATGTCTTTTTGAAGAAGAAAACTGGAGATACAGCTCCCTCTGTCTGTCCTGGGAGTACCTCTGCTCTGGTATCTTTTGAGAGCCCTTGCAAATGATCATAGGAAGAGCAACTTTATTGTCAATATGAAGATGCAATATAAAAACATGGGGATAACTTATTTTGCAGCTCAGTAGGTACATTCCATTTTAAAAGAATTTTAAAAGAACAAAGGTCATGTTCTTATCTGAAAATACTTCAGTGAAGATACCTAATTCATAACAAAGAAACTTGTGCCATTTCTCAAAATTTATAATTAGATTATTATTAGAATAAAATATATATGTATAACAATTCTATCTATTCTTTAGTGCCCATACAATTTTTGCAGACATAACAGTGGCAAATACACTTTGTGTTTTTGACCATTAATTCAAAAAAATATGCCTAAACAGTGAAACATTAGTGAATATAACAGAAACTGGAATGAAAATAAATGACACTATATCAATCGCATCTTAAAATTTATACATGCTGGAATACCTAAATCAAAACTTAGGTTTTATGTACTCCATTGTCATCTTTTCCATTCCAGTCTGTGGATGTGATTCTGGCAAAGAAAATGTAGTCTGGCTGTGTTTTATATTTGTACTGAAGGTATACTAGAACTCAGAATAGATTTCTGCTAGACTTATGATGTTATTAGAACTTTGTATTAGCTGTAATTATACTAATAATATTGACATAGCAACATGGCATTAACAAGGTTATACCACAAGCTAGTAACTGTAAAAAAAACTTGAAGCGTCATGATAGCTTGTACACCAAAATGTGCGGAAGCTTAGTAATCACTTAGTCATCAACAATTCAGGCTAGAAAAGCTTCTTTTTGAATTTGAACAGTATTTTAAGCACTTCACATATTTCTTATAAATTGTATATATATTTTTTTTAATCAAGTAGTTTCACACAGAAGAAAATATCTTGTAGAAAATATCTTGTAGACTTTGCTAAGAACTGAAATAAGAAGTATTAACAGTCTTGGCTGATAAGCATCTGAAAATGGTGATATCATAAAAACTGTTTTGTAATATAGTGCAAAAGTTACATTCTCAAGAGTAATGACAGATGCATGCCTGTTAATACATGCACAGTCTGCAAGCCTCATCCTGCAGCCTTTACTTGTGGGTCCAGCTTTGTTATGGAATGATAGAATTGTTAAGGTTGGAAAAGACCTTTCAAGTCATAAAGTTCAGCTGTTAACCCAGCACTGCCAAGTCCATCCCTAAACCATGTCCCCCAGTGCCACAGCAAATATGACATGTCTTTAAATACCTCCAGGGACACTGACTCAGCCACTTCTTTGGACAGCCTGTTCCAGTGCTTGACAATATGTATGCCTTATTTCTAAAGTGTCCCATTTTGACTAGTTGGGATAGAAATGAAAACTTAAATTCTGGTAAGCAATCAGAGCTGGCAGAGCAGAGGTTAAGTTCAGTAGGCTGATCATGGCTTTTCTGGAAGCAGAAAGGACTTGAAACTCTGCAAAGCAAGGTCAACTGAGTATGGGGCAGTGCAGGGTGACTGCCAGCACTTGTATGATAGTGACTAAATATGATAATGCTGAATTAAAAACAGTTCTTGATGTGGAGGCAGATTCACTGGTATATAGTATATTGCATTCCAAAGTGGCTTAGTAATGGTGATCGTGGGTTTCAGAAAACTAAAGTTAGGAAAATAATAATTTAAAAATCCTTGGAATTGAGCTTCTATATTTCTTTTAAGTACCTCTCTTTGGGAGGGCAGGAGGATGGCAGAAAAATTATTTGAGAGGAAAGGGTATTTAATCTCTAGTGTTGCTGCACCTATTACAGATATGTTTCCACTCCTGTAAAAAACTTGGGCTCTTTATTTAAACAGCACACATCCTGTAGCTATCACTGTTACTTGGGCTGTTAAAAACTAACAGGTGATGTGAAATTATAAAACAATAGATTAATTAAATGAGCTTTGCAAATGCCCTGCCATGTGTTTGTACTGCACTTAATAGTAGTCTAAAACAAAGGTAATTAAGGGATGACTAGGGATTTGTCACACTAGCTTTTACACCAGGACCCTGCCAATTTTTCATGTATGTGTCTTAAGTAAACGCTGCAGCACTGGGCTGCAGCCTGCACACCTGGGCAGGAGCACTGCTGTAGCCAATAGTGTGATGACTGACATGGAGATTAAAATCTCAGCCTCCCCTTAAAGTATTCCAATATCTTACTTTTTAGAGCACTGGCTTAACGCTTTACTAATAGATCTATAGTTATTTGGAAAAGAACATATCACAAGCTGAGCGTAAGGGGTATTTTCTGGTTGCTGTTTGAATTTGATAAATTTTGTTCCTCAGGTAAGCTGGGCATTGTTCTTTTGAAATTAAGTGAAACAGCAGCAGCAGTCAACATTTGTCTCTGAGACAAAAAAATTAATGAGCCTAATTGCAGTGACCATTAGGTCCAGTTGTATACCAAAGGGAGCACAGCCCTCCATAAATACCACATTTCCCAATAGTTAGTAATTCAGCAGCATATTTGAAATACTCCTTCAGAGTTTATACACTCCCATAGTTATAGTTGGCAAATATTTTACTTGACCTAGTCAAGTTTTAGCTGTTTTCAGGATTCTGTTTCATTTGAGCATTCTTTGTACAGAAAAAAAAAAATCTTAAAAAGTAGTTGGTTTTCCAAAGAAAAGGCAGGTAAATCTTTTTTTTTTTTTTCCAATACAGTCTTGAGCAAAGAAAACACTGAACTTTTTTTGGTTTTGGTTTGGGGTGTTTTGCTTTTAACTTTGATGAAGAAATAAAGATCTAAGAATTTCTGCCATAGTTTCTCCTTTGAAGTAATTATTTATTTGTATTAGGCATACAGAATTAATTTTGTCTACTAAATAGAACTACTGATTGTCATTCATGTTCCCTCTTACACAGGGTGCCACCTCAACTGGCATTACTCCCAGGCACTTTCTATAGCCTACAGAATATCTGGGATTCCTCAGCATGCATTCACAGTTTGTTCCTCTTAATTTAATACCAAGGCTGTATAGTAACTGTGCTTAACTTAGGTTTTCTCTAAGCAAAATCCTCACTTGTAATTCTGCTTATTCTTGCACATAAAATTATGACACCTTTCTGTGTTCAAGTCACTGCAGCAGATTCAGTGCTGACAACACTCATTACCTTTGTTATTAATGATGGTCCGAGTTTTCCCAAGGGCATGAGGATATCAAATTTCCGGAAACATTAAAGCTGTTTTAGCCCATAATTCCAACCTTCATGACAGCAGAGAAAACCACAAAAATTGAAGTCCCTTGTCTTTCCCTTAGCTATGTATGATAGTAAAGTGTAATCTTTCTGTATTTCCCCTTTCTATTTTCCTCCTTTCTCTTTCCCTCTAAGTTTTACTTCACTCCTTTCCACCCTCTGTTCCCTCCTGTTCCCCTCAGGATAGCCATGTCATTTTTGGCCCCTTGCTTGTGATTTTTAAAAACTTCTGTTGTTTCCATCCTCCCCTGCCCTCTGTTTTCCGCTCAAGAAGGTGTATGCAAAGGTTTGAATTGGCAGAAAAAAGGCTTGTTGCAATGTCCTGCTCATGTGTGATTTCTCAGCTAATCAGATCATCTTCAAACCACAATATTTTGCTCTCTGAAGCATATAAGCCTTTCTTAAACATGAACCTTTACAAATGCATCCTTAAAAGTATTTCTTACACTTTATATCCTAGTAAGGTTATGGATTGTTGGATTTAAACTATTGCATTAAAATATTTATAAATACAGCTTTGTAATCACAGTTTTTCCCAAGAGCAATCCCCTTAGTCTTGAATGCCAGGTCAATATATTTCCAGAGGAGATTCCTGAGCAACTTTGCCAGAATGAGACTGACAGTGCTTTGGGGAGCTGGAGATTTGGGGTCCATAGTTTACTACCTTCTCATCCTGTCCCTGAAGCAATTCTGCATGACAAAACAGGAAAATGTTTGAATGTGGCTTGGTCTGGCTGTCAACTGCAGCCTGCAAGGATTGTTCAGTGATATTAAGAGCTGGAGAATGCCACTAGCAGTACGTGGTGTAATTGGTGACTGTGCAATTTAAAGTTGCCTTGGGTAATGATAAAGATTGAGGGTTATTATTGGATAGGGAGAATCATTTCATCATTCTCAAAAAGAGTAATGCATATGACTTCTATTGGGCAGGTTAAATTGGAGGGGTATATCTTCTGCAATGGAGAGAACTGTTTAATTTGAAAGATAGTTCTTTGGAAATATCTCTTCCAGTGATTAAAGTTGAGATATAATTCGAATTGCCTGAGTCATGCTTCCATTTTTTCCCCCAAATTATGCTACACTGGTGGGCAGTTAGCAATTATATGGGATCTGTCCCTGTGTTAATTCCAGCAGCTTGAAATGCTCTAAGGCTTTAAAGTGTTGTTGAGAGAAAAGTTGAAAAATATTAGAATATGTGAGTAGTGTGCAGTTGGCTTTAATAATTATTATTATTAGCTCTATTTGCATTCACTGCAGCCACTGCTTCCTTTCCAAAACCCAAGGAGAAGGGAGTTATAGCCTATTACATGCCCTGACAGCTTTTTGTGGCAGAAAGGGCTGATGGCATAAAAATAACAATTTTCTTGTTGCAGCAAAATGCAGAGGTAAAGTTTAGGCAGGCCTGAAGGGTTTTGAGATGCCTGAGTATGACAGGAAAAGCTGTGATTTCACTTAAAATAATGATCTTAAATACACACAATCTGTAATTACTTGATGTGAATTTGTTTTAATAACTCATTTAGTAAAAAACTCCGCAGATGAATGTTACTCCTGGAAATGAAAGCAATTTAGTTAAAGCAGAGCTATTAATCCTTGTTCAACACAAATTTATTAGCTTGGCAGAGCCTGTGTCGCAGTTGGTGCAAAGAAACCATGTCTCTCACAGAACCTTTTTTCCTGAACAGGCTGACCTGACTGTAGCAGCTTGGGTTTCTATCAGTGATATCCTACTTAATAGCATGTGAACTGACTTGTCAAACTGTCATTAAATGCCAATTCATGTTTTATCTTCAACTTTTTTCTTTGCAATGCCTGCAATTATCTTTTCATAGCAATTATAGCAACTATCCTTCTATTTAGAATTATTTAAAGTATTATGTGATGAGCTGCAGAGAAGCACACCACATTAAAATAAATCAGAAAGAAGTTGATGAGTACAGTTTTGGCAAATACGGTAGTTTGGACTGTTAGAACCCTGGAGTCTTTCATGTGAAATGGCAATGTAGCCCATCTCCAGCAGCATTTTTATCTAATTTTTGTCTATTCTGAGTTTAATCTACTGGAGGATTGGTCATCTGTGACAGATGTCTGCAAATACAAAATCCTGTTGATCTAGGGTTCATTTTATGCTGGTATTAGCTGGCAAAGGTGTTAGTTCTCCTCCATAGTGAATGTAAAACCTTGTTTTTTCTATCCGGAGAGAGAAAAGATGAAAGTTAAGGGAGTTTTGGAGCATTTTAGAATAGCAGAGGTTGACAGGCTGGGAGTGTGTGCTTTCCTTATTACCCTTGCTTTTTTTCTCTCACCTACACTCATCAATAAATAAATAAGTTAATTAAAAGCTGTTTCTAAGGGACAAAGTACAGATCCTTAAGGCATATCAAAGTCTCAGCAAAAAAAAATTAACCACTGGCCTGAAGAAATACACACAGAGTTATGGATGGATGAAAGCCCTCAGCTTTGCTCTTTTTTATTGTCACAATTAGCTGCTCAAGTTGCAATAATAAATGAAGGGCATATCTCTCTGCCAGAAGCTGTTAAACCAGAGGACACATGGCAAGGCCTGTTATGCAGAAAACATAAGATGAAAATCCTATTTGCAAAAATATCCAAATATTCATATATGTACATAATAATAATCCCGATATTTTGGAAATGTTCCACATCATCAGGATGTGTAGGAAAAAATATTCAGAATCTAATTAAATGCACGTAGGAGATTCTATGTGATCTGCAGCCAACAGTTTATGAAATGTGTGTCTGCATGCTGAAATAAGTATATTATTTCATATTTTAACAAATTATTTAATGCATTTTACCATGTTTTATTTTCATGATCTCTCTTTTCTGCATTGCTGGCTGCCTGTGACTGTTTTGCTCACCCAGGTGTCTTCTCCTTCTTGTCCATCACGACCTTTGCTGACCTAACTTTGTGTCTCTTGAGAACAAACAACACTCTACTAAAAGTAACCAGTTCTATTGCAAAATGCAGATTGAACTCTGGTAGATATTTTGCTCGTGGTTGTTCCTTATTTGGCTTTTCTGCAGAGAATCAATTAAAAACCTTCATTGGGACTTTGAAAGGGACTTGTGAAAAAGTCCTCATCCCTATCTCTGCACAAATTAATAAAATAGGTTAAATACTGATATCTCTAAGAGTATTATTATTATATTCAGTGGTTCACAGGGTAAGTAGGTGCTCCTATTCAAGTACAGAACAACACTGCAGGTAGCTTTAATGTAATTCACACAATCACAAAAATGCATTTTGTGAAGAGTAAATTGATAAAGGAAAAATGTTTATTAACCAGCTTCACTTATCTGAGAATTAAAGATGCACAAAAGCTTAAACTGTTAAAAAGTATTCTCCAAGTGAGTGTTTTCATTGGTCATTCAAGTGATCATTCAGTATGTTTAAGCCTATGCAATAAATTTAAAATAACTGGTGAACAGTTGTGGAGAAACCCTTGCTATTGTTTCACAGGAGTTGACACATGCTCATTAGTAGAAAGATTTAATTTTGCCTGCTTAGTTTTTAAAAAAAATAAATAAGCAGTAGCAATCACAGAAGGCAAAGAGTGGGTGATTGGTTTCTATTTATTTTTCTTTTTAATATGAACATGAGGTCTACAGCTTTGTGATTTAGTTTCATAATTTCCTCCCATTTAACCTAAGTGGCTGTTTTGGGAAAGATTCCTTTCCTTGAAGAATAGTTCATGTGTGGGTTTAATATGTTCTTGCAGAAATTTATTATTGTTTTCTTTTATAATCTTGGCAGAGTTTCAGTAATTATATCTTACTTTATTTAAACTCTTCAAGGTCTTAAAACAAACAGTGTTATCACCTGTTTAGGCAGTCTACTTTCTTTAAACTTTCAGGTATTCTTTTGTAAATGAATTAAATTTGTATTGAAAAATAGAGTTGTGGTACCTCTGAAAAATAGAGTTGTGGTACCTCTGCCTGTATAAACAAATTCTGGTTTCCACATTAATAACAATCCATCTGCTGTAGATATTTCCAGTACACTGAAATGGGGCTCTTCCTCTTCTCACAGGGAAGATTGAGGAAAGCTGTCATCTTGAAGAAAAAATCTGAAGAAAGGCATTGCTAAAAGTGGTACTGATTATTCCATAGGACTGAAGTTATCTGAAATAGCAAATAGAGAATTTTGACATTCCCTCGCCCTCCAGTGTTTGTTAGGGAGATGAGGAAACTTCTGCTGCACTTTATCTCCTTAATCTTTTAGGATTTTTTAAATCTTAATTTCTGATGAGGAAAAATAGCATAAATATGTACTGATCATAAATATGGATAGACTTATACATTTATATAGCTATTTACAAATGGCATGCATATAGAGAACTAACTGACAGCAAAGCTGTTATTAATATAGTTACAATGTAGTTTCTGCTGCAAGATTATTGTGACACCAGCATAGATTGAAAATGGTATCATAGCTCTAACTTCATCTTTATTAGCATGTTACTTTGTCTATAAAATAAACTATTCACCACATTTCTAATAAAATTCTGGTTTATGTGTGTATGAAATGCCTTCTGTTGAGTAAAGTATCACTTAAGCAATGAAGTGCAAACTCAAGTAACTTATTTGAAATTATGCTAATTACCACTTTTCAGGTCTTTATTGATGCTGAAGTCTTTGGATGTAAACTGAGGGGATAAACATTTTGTCTTACCCAGCAACTTTCACGTGGTTGTACCATTTAGTTGTTGCTTCCCAAGAGCCAGGGAATTTCTTCTCAAATTCTCCCTTTTCCTTACATAAATCCTATTTCTCTCTTCTCTTCGTGTTCCTGAAATAATGAATAACTTGTTGGAAACTACCTTACTGCTAATGAGAGTATTACACCTGTTCAAAATGATGACCATTGGAAAATGCAAAATACTTTCAGTCAGACTGCTGAAGGAAATGGAATTGCTTATGTAGCTGAAAACAGAAGGTAGGAAAGGTTTGGCTCTCCCCCCTGACTGAAGCAACTTTCAACGGGATGCAGTAATTTTATCAGTTGCACAGTGCGACTCAATGGCCATTAGCAGAAGATAACTCCCTGGAGGAAGGATGGGGGGTGCAAAGATGAAGAACACTGCCCCGCCTGGTTTCAATGGATGGGCCATTAGCAGAATATCTCCCACAGAGATAAGGATCACTGCCCCACCTGGTCTCATCAGATGGTGATAGAATAGATACTTTGATCACATTCTGTATTGTAACTCAAGACAGCACAGCTGGTGTGATTCTGTTACTAATTGGTTACTTTGTTGCACGTGGATGCTCGCTGCAAAAAAAAAGTGCGCCTTATACTCTGGTGTGCCTTTTATATGGACAAAGTTTGGGAATTTGCTGACACCCAGAAGTGCATCTTATACCCCGGTGCGCCTTTTAGTCGTGAAATTACTGTAATTGAAATGTGGAAAGAGAAAGGGAAGAAAATCTGGGGTGGTTTGAAAGGAAAAAATAGAATAAATAGATGTAAGGATGAATTTTATGGAAAAGATTATGTCACTGCCCAAGTTTTTCCAAAGATGCATAGGTGGTTTTCCTAATCACACTTGATGAAGAAATGGCAATTATCACATGAAGAATTATTCTGTACTACAGGGGAATGAAATAAAAGAACACCATTTCTCATTTTAGGTCACTAGATTATGTTGACCTCTGGTATTTACGTTTGATACATGAGTATCTGGAAATGGAAAATGTTGGTAGAGTCACCTTCTTTTTTCCCAGCTCTGTTCTGCTGGTTTTTTGGGTTTTTTTACAACAGTGGTAACCACCATACCCATTTTCTTCCTACAAAGCCATGTTATGTTTCCTGTCTATGTTAATTTTTAATAAAAAACAATATGAGCCAATGATAGAGTTTCTACTGTAGTGTGACATGACCATTGTTTGAAAGAGTCATGTATGAACAAGGATGTGAACAAAATAATGGAACTAATGCAACTGAAATGACAGAGCTGAGATGGCAAAACCCATTACTAAACTCCAGATTCTCAATCTGAGTTGCTTAAAATGTTTGTGAGGTGCTTTTCATGTATGTAGTCTAATTTTATAGTCTATATAACATAGCAGAAGTCACAAGGAGGCCCTAAGTTTTTTAAAATTCCTGTAGTGCATAACTTAGATTTACATGAGTGATACTGCAGAGATATTCCAGGCTGCAGCAAATTGCCAAAGTAAAGTTCCATGCTCTCCTCTTGGAAGACCCCACATCTTTTGCTCTTTGCAGAGAGCTGTTTGTGTGTAATGCTGCTGCTGGAGAGCATGCTGAGTCATAGAGCACAAACGTAGGCTTTGTCCTCCCATGGCTATATCAATTATTCTTTCCACAAAGTATGCAGGACTCAGGGCTTCACCATGCTGCTGCTCCTGAGCTACTCTCTCTTTCTGAATCACAGCTTGGAGGCTTGGAAAAAACTTGTTAGGGGCAATGTTTGAGAAGAACATGTTGCACTGCAGTTGTAATATTAGGTTCAATTCTTAAAATGGGACTTTTGTTTAAACAGCTTTTTTATTATTACATTGAAAACTTAATCTATAAATGTTTAGGGGTTCAGCTTTAAAGAAACCACAGTTCAAAGTTCCTGTTGAACCTCTTGTAAACCAAAAATAAGTTTTAGAATTAGATGGGATGTTTTTCTCAATAGTTGATTTGATTGAGTTCAGAAACACTATATATTAAGCATTCCATTCAAGATTTTTTAGCACTTCTAATTAGAAAAAATAATCTGAAGTGAAATAAAGGAAGACCTGGATTTTTTTGAGTTTTACTTACAAAAGTTTAGCAAAAACTAAGAATTAAACCTTCGTAATCCACACTTCCTCTTATCTTCATTTTTAGGTATTTGAATGACAGGCTGTTTTGTGGAGTTTTTTAAGCTTTTCTTCTATCAACAAATAAATTTAGAAAGTAGTCTAATATGAATCACTAAGACTTTTAAATAAGATACATGGAATTTGTATCAGCCTACATAGCCTACATTGCTCATATGTTACAAACTATTTTCCTGCAGGTTCTTATCATTCTACAAATTTGCAATGTTTTTAACATAAGGAGAGAGGGAAAAAAAAAATTAGGAAATAAAACCAGCAATGTTGGGGGTTACTTTCACTTTAAATAGCAAAGGGTTTTTCAAAGAATACTGATCAGGCTTTTTATTTTTATTTTATCCAACTGTTAAAAGACTCAAAGGTTCAGGATCTAAACCCAATATTAATGTTGCAACTTTAGTAATAATATACACACAACTTCATTCTTCTGCGTTGTTTTTTTTGTTGATTTTTAAAAATTTTTCTAAATCATAACACAGACTTGTAAAACTATTTGTTGAGATCATTCAAATTGTAAGAGTCTCTTGCACACCTTTGCAAGGAACTGGTGGAACTAGCATATATCATGTTTAGAGTAGACCTTAAAAACCAAATAGTCCAGGATTTGTAACCTGGATTCTGGTCAAAGCTGTCTCTGTAGCAACACAGCTTTGATGTTCCAGGGTCAAACACATGAATACAGTAATTTCACGACTATAAGGCGCACCCTTTTGACTAAAATTTTTCCCCAAACCCGGAAGTG
>PYHW01009386.1:315221-337610 GCA_013186435.1 Turdus rufiventris
CCAGCTGGGCAAGGGAGGGGACTGTCCCACTCTGCTCTGAGCTGGGGTGGCTTCACCTCGAGTCCTGAGGCAGTTTTGGGTGCCACAAGAGAAAAAAGACATTAGGCCATTAGAGAGCATCCAAAGGAGACCACAAGGAAGGTGAAGGGCCTTGAGGGGAAGCCATGTGAGGAGCAGCTGAGGGCACTGGATCTGTTCAGCCTGGAGGAGACTGAGGTCAGACCTCAATGTGGTCTTCAACATCCTCACAAAGGGCACTGGAGGGTCAGGGACTGGTCACCAATGACAGGACTCAAGGGAATGGCCTGGAACTGAGTCAGGGGAAGTTTAGGTTGGATATCAGGAAAAGTTTCTTCATCCAGGGGATGACTGAGCACTGGAACAGGCTACCCAGGGAAGAGGTCACAGCAGCAAGCCGGGCAGAGTTCAAGAAGTGTTTGGATAATGCAAAGTGTTTGGGCACATGATGTGACTCTTGGGGGTCCTGCCTAGGGTCAGGAGTTGGACTCCCTTTGAGTCCCTTCCAGGTCACAATATTCTATGATTCTGTGATTTTGTGATTCCGCGAATTGTGCTCAGCTGTGTTGTCTATGGCTGAGTTTTAGAGAGATTCCTTATGTGTCTGGTAAAATAATTTCACAGGGCAACTCAGCTGGAGATGGCATCAACCTGTACAATAATCTAATCCCTTGTTAGCTGAGTTGCTGGGCAGCTCAGTCCAATCTGCTGGAGTCAGCATTAGGCTGGAAGCTGAAGAGGTGAAGAAACTGGATGCACCTAACTACACTGTGTGTTGAAGAGTAGTTGAGGTAGTCAAGTGAAAAAAAATTATTTTGATATCTGAGAAAACAAAGTTTTGCTTGTGACATAGATATTGAGAAAAAAAATCAATCAAAAATGAGGATAGATGGAGAAAACTTTGAAAAGGCTAACAATAATCTTCACTGTTTGTACTTTTGTGTGAAGAATTACTTCATGCCTTGCTTTGGCTGATGTTCTATGGAATAAGCCATCCCTGCTGGGATACAAAAATACTAAGGCATTAAGTAGTAGCTTTAAATCTGTATGTATACAGCAGGCTGAGACCAATTCATTGTTTCATGTTGCTCTCATTCAGTAGAATAAATTCATACTCTATGATTGTATTTTGAAATCTTGGATGTTGTCAAACTGTGGGGACTTTGAATTGCCTTAAATAATGGGAACATAGATGTTTCTAAGACTCCAGAGACTAACTAGCTAAGGAGAAAAAATTAGTTCAGAAACACATGTAAACCTCATTTAATTTTAATCTAAGCTTCTATGGAATTATTTAGTTGTTTGAAAAAGAAAGTGTTGGACAAATTTGGTAAAATTTGAAACTCTCCAGTCTTGAGAGGTAA
This sequence comes from Turdus rufiventris, assembly GCA_013186435.1. Taxonomy (NCBI): domain Eukaryota; kingdom Metazoa; phylum Chordata; class Aves; order Passeriformes; family Turdidae; genus Turdus; species Turdus rufiventris. The sequence continues at coordinate 316,604 of PYHW01009386.1, forward strand.
AAATATATGCCCATGTTTCTTTCTGTCAGCTATCTTTCTAGTGGTTTTATTAACTTTCCTACTACTTAAAAAAAATCATTTTCTGCTACATGTAAGTTAAGGAGAAGAGGCCAAAAACCTCACTATGGTTTCTGACAGATTCTGTCAATCATAATAATATGCCCAGAGTAGAGCAGCTCTTTCACAGGAGGGCTTATTCACACATAGAGGGATGACTAACTGTACAGCAAGATGCATGGTTACTTGTTACATTACACTAAAAGAGAATATTCTACTTTTAATTCTCCCCTTCAATCAGATCTAGAGGTGTGCAGTCACTCAAAAGGCTGCTGTAGTGAGTAAGAAAATCAAACCAGCTACTTGGGAACTCTCCAGCCCTTGGCAAGACTGAATCCAAATAATGTCTGCACAAGCACTTGCCTCATATGCACAAAGAGACAAGAAAAGTGAGAGCTGTTTTTTAAAAAAACTGATATTACCTGTTTCTGGGTACAATGGAGCAAAGAAGAGGCAAAGAAACCTTCATGCTGATACTTTCATATGGCAAAATGTATTACTGAATTTCAAAGATCTTCACCATGTCTACCTTAGGCCAAATCTTTTTCTCACCAATTCAGGATTTTTGTGCTAATTTTTTATTCCCTTTTCCAATAATAATTAGTTTTCTGTTGTCACACAACATTCTGTTGGATACATCCAGAGTTTTATGTCTGATAGTGTTGCAAAATATTGTTGTCAGCATTTTGCAACTGTCTATACATTTTTAGAAATTTTTCATGAAATTCACCTCACCTATTGGTAGTGAGTTTATAGATTATATTTTCATAACTGAAATACTTTGCATTTTATTTTTCTATTTTTTTCCATCTAGGCACAACTAAATATTTTATGACATCAACAAGTCGTGCACTTTCTCTTCAGGAATACTGTTTTCAAGGAATTTTTTGAAAATTGGCATATTAAATTGATTTCTACTACCTGTGGAAAATTATTGACAGTTATGTTAATGGTTAAATTCACATGTCATTATTATACCTGAATAGTGGCTTTTGCATTTTCTCAGAAAATTCAGGAATAAGATTCCCATGTGGTAGAGGCATTGGAACACTGCTCTGGAGAGGTGAACTCCTTTTCAAGGAAGATTTTTCAATGTAGCGTTTTTCTCTTTGTCTCATTTTGAAGCCTGTGGAACTGAGCCTGAAAGAGTTTTACCTCCTTTTGTAAAATTAGTGATGGTTTGTTGAATAAGGAAGAAATTGTCAACTCTATCTCAGAAGACCTAGAAATCACTCAGTGAATATTAGACAGTAAGCTGGATGAAAAGTAAAGGAACTACTCTTACACAGAATAATCCATGTGCTGATGAATGTTCTAAAGTGAGTAGGAGCCATCCCTTCCTCACAGCCATGGTGCCTTTGGCAGACAGGCAAATTGTCATTATCTGTAATGCAAGATGTATGTGACACTGGAAAGCATAAGGACCAGAAAATATGGAATTTTATGTCATGTCAGCTTTTTTTTTTTTTTTTTTTTTTGCGTTATCTTAACCTAAAACAGAGATAATCTCTCAAAAGAGGATGAAATGTATGGTCTGCTGTTGGTCTGGGGTGGTATCTCCATGACTGGTTACTGAATTAAGCACTTCATGCAAGCTTGAGAAAAAAAGTATAAATTTCTCATAGGAAGAGATGTAAGGAGTATGAAAACATTATCCTAAGTGTAAACATACTGAAAGTTAATAGCAGGAATCTATTCCAGATGTGCAAAAGTCCACCTCACAGACAGTCAGTAACAATGCACACACTTTACCACGTGGCTTCCTTCCCTGTTTGCTTTTGATTATTAATCTTAGAACAAACTGTGCTTAGGTGTTTGGTCTCCTTGCAAAAATTTACCTTCTCCAAAGTGACATTTAATTTATATGGGCATTGGCAAGAAACATCTACCATTCTGAAAGAACTCATTAAATAGGGACATGTTAGTTTACAGGTTTAATCCATATGATATTTATTGGCTGTCCTACAGGCAATGACAGGCAGCCAACACACTATTCAGTGGACTTTTCCACCCATCTGTTTATCCATCTGTTACTTGAAAAATAGATTTCTTCCTCCCTCCACCTTCCCCCCCAAAATAGCATTGTTCTAGCAGGCCAACCAGATAAAGATACACTGATGTATAGAACTTGTAACAGGGCCATCTGAAACATCCACTAGTAGTATCTTGATATGAAATAATACTAGTAACTGTGCCTCGTTCCCCACACCGGTATATTTCTTAATGTATTATTAAAATAAACTCATAATGGACAAGCTGAATTTATTATTTTGTGGGGAAAAGAAGGAAGAAAGTGGCTTTTTGACCATCTTCACAAAGAATATATTCACAGCCTGGATTGCTAAGATCAGTATGCTTTGAAAAAGATTATTCTGATTTTTAATCAAACTGTCAATATTAATTTGTGCACATACTAAGAACACCTCCAAAAGAGAATCGAGTTATGAAATTTTCATCAGGTGTTTGAGAACTCCATTCACATTATGTGAGTTGGTTGTGTAATACAGATTTCTGAAGCCTACAATTTTAAATATTGTTATCTGATTACTTTGAAATGTTGTTCTTATGCAGCAAAAAATAGGAATATGCTTTTGAGGGAAAAAGTAAAAAACTTGATAACTTTATATAGATATTATCTTTATGGACACAAACCAGTGATGTTTCAGGCATCTTTAATATGTTGGGGCACTTATGCTGATGGAGACAACTTATGTTGTCACAGAGTTATTACATCCCTCTTTGTTGGTCAGCTGTAGGAAATCTTTGTTAGAGTTTATTCTTTACTGCCCACGGACTGACAGATTCACAACACTCCTATGGAAAGTGCCTTAAGAGCAGATTTGATATGATTTATTTTGGCACCACGGTTTTCTACAAAACATGGAATCAATGACAATGTCTAGCAAAAAAATTTGTATGGAAAGACCTGTTTTCAGTTTGCTAAATTTTTTTCTGAGAAATGTATAAATTGAAACATTTGTTGGTGAATACTTTCCAAAGTATTAGGTACTAGGGCCATTTGTTGAAAAATACAAAGAAACTTCCACATGCACTGCAGTTGATTCAAAGGAAGTTACAAATGACCTGTGTGATGATGATGGCACATGAGATGGTCCTTTCTTCATCACAGTTATTTTTCTGTCCCTCTGTAGAGGGAGGGAAAGGAACCTGCTGTTCCTTCTATTTAAGGAAATCTATCCAGTTTATGGAGCAATGGAGAACAATAAGGCAAAGCAGGAATGAATCAAACCACTATAGGGCAGGCTAATCCTTTTTCTTTTGCATTCCATTCATTTAGAAAGGAGTGGTTACAGGAACTGAAAAATGAAGATGACAACAAAGTCAGGATGTTGTTGTTATTACTTGCCCATCAGCCAAGAAATGTATGAGATTTATCTTTAATTAAATGTAGATGAAAGCATTAATGATAATTTATCAAAGTGGATCAATTTTTAATATTTCCTAAGGTAGTTTATGCACTGATGTCACCATTACAAATAATCTAATCTAGACAAAGGTACTGTAGAATTTCCCCACACATACTTTCTCTCTTGGGGTAGTAGTAAGATTGTATGGTAGCACACTGCACAGTGTAACATTCATTGAGGATACAATTAAAAACCAGTTTTTAATCTGGAAAATATTCTCATCTTGTTTTCTACAGAACTGTAGAAATACAATGAAAGAAAAGTAGAATGCAAAGTGAGAAAGAAATAGACATCTTTTGTGTTCCAGTATTTTCCTGGAATATGTATGCTACTGAAAAAAACCCGTAGAGCATAATTTACTAAAGTGCTATGATGAGGATAATGTTCATTTTTCGAGAAAGTAATCAGTAAATACAGACTACTCAGCTTTGAAATCATGATCTATGGACAATTAAAGTGGATATCATGATGTGAATATAGTAAAGGTGGAAGGTTATTTGCCAAATTGTAAGCAAAGACTTTCCTGGTATAAGTTTAAATTTGTAAGCAGGTTTAAGTAATGTAAGGGAATACTATATTTAATGCTGACAAAGAAAACTCAAAGGAATAACAGTATGCAGTAATTGAGGAACCTGAGGTAAAGTCACATGGCAGCTCACCAGAATTTTCTAAGCTAGCTCCCTGTGCTGATGTGCTTGAGGTGTAACACATGTGAAGTAAATTAACCCACCTGACACAGGCTTTTTCTGACTCATTTGGGCAATAAGATCTGAACATTTAAAAAATATCATACTTAACCTAAGCCAAGAGAGTCTAAAAAGTAATTCCTACAGTCATACTCTCTAAATGGTTATTCTTATTTCTTACACAACAAGAAAACATCAGAATATCTACCCTTCTGAGGATTTCTTGACCCTCAGAAATTGCAAACAGAATTTTAACTAGGGAGGTGCATCTAAGCACTAGATGGTCCTTAAATTCTTTCACATTTCACAGAATACTTCTTTCAGTTACTGGTGAAGCAAAATGAACCCCTGATGTCTTTGCATTCATTAGGGGCTCCTTCAGAGATGCAGAAGGAACTCACTGTTGCCCTTCTTTGCCTGCAGTTGCAGCTTGATTTTAGTATGTATATGTACATATGTATAGTGTTCATGTAAGAACAACCTTTCTAGAAGGGGCATGCCAAGGTTTAGCAAGGCCCAATAAATATTCTTTAGTGGGTCTTCTCCAGGCCTGATTACTTCAGGCCTTTATGGTGTGTTATGCAATTGTACTTCCTTGGATGTTCTCCTCAGTAACTTCTGGGGTAACTTAAAAATCTGAAGCCCAACTTTAATGTTAATTCTTCTATGAATGTAACAGTTTGACAATTGTTAGCTTGGAGAGAGAACAGTGTTTGGTAGTAAGAAGGTGACTACTATAAGCAGAAAGGAAAAGCTAGAAGAAGTGGAAAGAGGGAGAAACTAAAGCTGAAAGCCAAAATAGCTATAAAGGGGAAAGGCAGGTGAGGGGTTTCAAATATTTTGTGTGGAAGTTGGATTATTCTCCCTCTTATATAAGATGATGTAAGAGGCAGCTGCAATGTCTTAGAAGGTGTCGTATTCCATCAAAGACTCCCAAAGTGTCCCCAGTCGAACACATAAAATCATCAAGTGTACAATTTGCCGCCCCAGGGGAGGTAGCTGTGTGTTCCCACATGAGCCTTCGGGAATATAAACCCAGGGTACTCTGTGTGTTTGGAGGAATGGATCTCTGTGACCATCACTTCCACCCTTGCCACTGAGAAGACTGGATCTTAATGCCTCTCACTGACCTCTTTGTCCAGTGACCTCTGGACTGGGAAAAATGGCTGACCAGAGAATGGACTTCTTTTGACTAGCAGTCTTTTCTGCTGCCCAGAAATCATAGAAAGGTTTGTGTTAGAAGCAACCTTAAGATCATCCAGTTCCAGCCTCCTTCCTTGGGCAGGGATGCCACCCACTACCAGTTTACTCAGAGCATTTTCCAGAGATGGGGCATCCAAAACTTCTCTGGGCAGCCTGTACCAGAGCCTCACCACTCCCACAGTGAAGAATTTCTTCCTTATCTAATGTAAATCTCTCCTCTTTTCGTTTCATTAGGAAGTGTTATGGAAAATTTAGCAAAGCTCCCTTTTTGGGAGATTCACTGTCCCTGGTGTCCTTCAGGGGCTGTTTCTTTGCCTGGGTTGTCTGCTTAGTTACAGGTATCACAACTGTGATATCTGTCTTCTGGTTGGTAATTTTCACCTGTAACCATCGGTTTAATTGGTGTATATATTGCAATAATTTTAAAAAACACTTCTAAAAACATAGTAAATGTATTAAAAATGTCTGTAATTCCTCACTGTGCACTGACCCTGAGATGAGTTCAGCTGGTTAGAGCGTGGTGCTAATAACATCAAGTTGTGGGTTTAATCTCCAGATGGGCCATTCACTTTAGATTTGGACTTGAGGATCATTGTGGGTCCCTTCCAGCTCAGACTTTTGTGTCAGAATTCTATGTGACTGTGTAAGAGAGGCAATTGCATGACATCTGGGCCACTGCTGGGGATTTGTTTTCATCATGCTACCCAATACTGACTTGGCATTCTTATATAGGACCCTAGCACAACAGTCACAAAGTTCCATAGGTTGAAATTTGGGTAAATTGAGAGATATGTCTCACTGTCAGTAAGTTAATCGAAGGATCACACTATTAACTTCCATTGAAAAAGAACAAAATAAAATATAATATAATAAGATCCAAAAGCAAATGTCAGAGAAGCTAATGTGTGAAAGCTTTTAAAAGTCCAGGAAACAATCTTTCAGTTTATCTTATGCTTACTTTTCATCAGCCAACACCTGGCTCTCCCTTAGCCTTAAACCTCTGATATTAACAGTTGGTCTTTGCTCCCCAGTTGCACATTTATTCCACCTTCTTTCTGAGAAAAATGTATGCAATCATTTGTCTTAAGGGAATTCCATAAGGGTGTTGGCAAAATGCGAGGAATCTACAAGAATTGTGTAAAACAACCAATTAGATTGTCTTTTTTCTTTTTTTTTTTTTTTTTTTTTTTTTAATTCCATTTCAATTACTGTTTAGGATTTCAACATGCCTGTTTCTGATTCCTTTAGTGACAGTATTTTGAGTAAAATGGGCTATGGACAATAGATACAAAGCCTACCCCTTCCTGCACAGACCTGCTTGACCTTTGAGATACATTTACAAAGCTCTTTGTCTCCTGGTAGTGAGATACCAGGAGATATCTTTGCATGTGGAGCACTACTGTGCAAAAACTTGTGAGGCAGATTTGATCTGCAAGGAAACATGGATGCAAATTAATCATACAAAATCAGTTCAGTTACTGTGTGTGTCTTGGAGTTCTCACACATTCCAGGAGGGTTAAACAGCAGCAAAAGTAGGCCTACAGCCTGCTTTGGGGCTAGGTTACTTTTTTCTTTTCTTTCAAAAAAGAAATTATCATGGCTATCGCTACTGTTGTGAGATTTTACATGCTCATGACTAATTTTCTTAAATTACAAGAAATTTTGAAGCTCTATTTAAGTATTTTGAATTATCCTTCAAATTAGTATGGTACTTGGAGTGGTTTATTTGTCACTGGTCATAGTACTGACACCTAGAGTAAGAGGAGAGAAGAAAAATCAACTATATTGATTTTTGTCAGTGGCTTGTTGGGTGCTTGTTACGTGAATAGAGTAGAGAATGGTGCTCTGGAACAGAGATTTCAACTTTATTGTGGCAGAACTGCATCCATTTAAAGTCATGATGATTCATTGTTTGTAAAAGATCTATTTTTAGTTGGCCTGAATTATATGGAGATTAAAGAGAATCATTAGCATAAAAATCCCCTTGAAGCTTCTGCAGTTGGTATAATACAAAAGACTTTGTTAAGATCTCTTCAGCCTAGATAACTTTGGAGAATCCCTAAGTGCAAACAGAAGGCAGATTGGTAACTCTAGAAGTCTTTTGTGGGTCAGAGATCTATTCCTCTGAGCACAATGCAACTTTTTGTACAGACTGCACTCCAAAACAATGCTTTTTAGAAATAGCACTGTCAGAAGAAAGAAATTGAGAGATAAAGAGGGGAAAGGGGTAAATTTACAGGTGTTGGAAACATCCACATTTTTAGGAAAAGCACTGGTGCTGGGTTTTGCTGTTTGCTCTGTTCTTTCAATGCAGGTTGAGCTCTTCTTTTCCCTTTTCACTTTTCACTTTTTCACTGCTTCTGTCCAGTCTGGTGTTTCTGTCACATAAAGTCAATGCAGCTGGAGTGAGTGCTAGGTGGTTGCTGCAGATGCAGTGGGAAAGATGATCAGCTAAGCAGATTGTGTGAGCATCTCTCTTCCTTTATCAATGTGCCATCACAACAAAACTGAAGATACCTGTTGAAGTACCTAAGCTGCAACAGGTACAAAATATGATGAGCACGGCTAAATATGATAATTGTTACTTTCAACAAGTCCAAGTTGCACACCATCATATAGTTCATTTGTGCAAGGAACAAGATTTGCCATCTTAATTAAAAATGTCCTTGGTGATATTCAAAAGGTGCTAATGTGTTTTGTTTTGAAGAAGAGAATCTTAACAGCAAACTTTAGAAATCAGGTATAAAACCATGTTTAAATGGCCTCCATACTTGGCTGAACAACATGTCTGAATTATATAGATTTTCTTAATACAGTGAAATCTAATAACTCAGTGTATGTCATGATATCTGAACTTGTCCTTCTGGCATACCAGTTAATTCTTCAATGAAGGTTAAATCATGGTATTGACAGTTTCTCCTATAAAATCTTCTCTGAAATGCCCTTATTCGTTTGCCCTGAAAAGACACTTCTTCCTTCTCAGGTTCTTAAATAAAAAAAACCACATTTGCTGTTAGAGGACTGTAATAAAAAATAGAAGTGAAATCATACAACAATCAGGAGAAATATGAGGGCATGTCTCAGTTTCCATTACAATAGGGCTGAGTTTCACTGGAAATTTATATATGTGGAAAAAAATACTTAGATAAAGAATAAATCCATTGCAGTAGTTCTCAGTTACTGGAGAGACTGTTAATATGTCTTTTCGCATTATGCAAATCCAGTAAACAAGAATAAGGGTCACAGCTTTAAGAAGAGTTGTTTGTAGCATCTGTTAGACTGAGCAAAATGTCACAATATGTAGTCTCCGGAAGGAGCAAACAGACCATTAAATCTTGGATGAATAAAGCAGGTTTTCAAACTGCTGCAGTTTTTTGTCTTTTTGGAATAATTACAGGAGGTCTTGGGGTTGTGGCTGTGATTATGTGAAGGCAATTGGACACTAAGTTTTAGTGGGACTAAAATTTGTCTCATGGTGCCAGAAGGAAGGACTGGTTTGAAAACTGTTTCATATAAAGAAAGAGACCCACCAGCTGCAAAACAGGTGGTAACCCACCAGGGGCAGGCAGGTATGAAATCATGGCTCTTTATTTGGATTACAGTGAGAGGACTAAGGAAAAGATAAAAGGTAGAACAGCAGACTCAGAGGAGCAACCTCCTGGCTTTTTATTAGGGGTTTTATAAACGAAATTCGTATTAGGTTATATGCTGGTATAAGGGAGATCCCAAATGTTGAATATGTAATGTGGGCCTCTCAACCAGGTGCATGCCTGCTCAGTGTGTTAAAAAAAGTTCTCGCTGGTGCTAAGATATTGCTTTGTATGATGTGTTTGTATCTTTTTTATATCTGTGTGTATATATATCTTTTACAGCTTTAGTGAAACTCACACTGCTACTATATTGAAGGATCTGTTTGCCATTCAGACCCCCATGGTTCCATCATGAAACCAAATTTTGGGGTCCTTTTGAAGAACTGCAACTAAAGAATGAGCTGGAACGAACTGCTCTGCTATGTAATCGGGAATAATGTAAGGCTGCAAACAGCGCATCTGAAGTTATTTCAGAAACTTCATGAGTTCTAGATCAAAAAGCCAATTTAAAAGAAGCTAATAATATTTTTCCTGTATATTAGTTTACTGCAATGTTAATGAAAGAAGAGGCATTTCTTGTGTCAGTTTTTACAAAAGCTCTTATCTGGGCCTCAAAAGTTTAGTGGAAAGCCATTGTGCACAAAGTGGGGGTTTATGGTTTACAAGCAGTGCCAAGATTAAATCCTGTCCAACAGTCACAGGGAACTTTTCCCAAAACTGGAATTTCAATTGCGTCAATTGCCTAAGCTATTTCCTGCTAAAGTATTCCTGGTCTTTTTTATTTGCCCTGGTCAGAGAGTGTTTTCCCTGATAGTTTCTTGGACACAAAGTAGGCATCCACAGGTAAGGGATCACTCCCAATTGGCAGCTGGAAGCAATCCATAGTTTTAGAAGAAGAAAGTTTAATAGTATAAAAACAGGAATACTTTTTCAGTGGCCACAGGGAAGAGGAGAATAAGCCCAGGTATTATTTAGTTTAATTATGGAAATCTTTCATAATAGTCCCCCTTTTAAGTGGTATGCTCCTAGCTCTCTCCAGAATTGGACAATTTTCTCAAATAGGAAATGCAAGTGTTCTAGAATTGGCACTATTTACAAATGGCAGGGTTGTAAAATTTTATTGGTCATACCATGGAAAAGGCACTAAATTAATCTATTCATGTACACATTGAAATATCATTATAACAAGTAGGGAGGGAACATAAATTCTAGGAAGGAAGAAATTAAATAATTGACTCTCATAGATTATAGAGACAAAACAAAGCTTTTCAAAGTGTGAGGTTTCAACATGCAGCCTCAGCTTGAGCATTTTGGGGGCCTCTGAAAAGGCAGAGGGAAAAGCACTGAAAATTCTTTGGTCCTTTGTAATTTGGATAACTGAATCATAGCCACAGCCCTTTAGGGGTAGGTTTTGTTCAGTCAAAGGACAGTAAACTAGGAAAGGGGTTTTTTGGGATTGATTTTTCTTTTTTTTTTTTTTGTGCGGTTGTGTCTACATGTTGCAAAAAACCAAGAATCATTCCTACTTGGTCAAAATGATGTGTGGATGGTTTCACCAGGACACCATGACATGAATTGCCTGAGCAGGGGATAAGAATTTCTTGTATAGGTAGTTGTTTATATATCATTATGTTTATGTTTATATGTGATTAGCCTCCCAGAATCTCCTAGAGTAGTTCAAGAGAGCTGTAAATATGCAGTGTTCACCCAAATGAACATCAAGCCCTCACTGTTGAGCAATAAATTATTTTGGCTGTACTGAGATATGTTTTACTAAAAACTACTGGTAGAGCTTTTCTTGCAAAGAAGAGTAGGTGCTGCTTCTGAAGTTGCTGTTTGGACAGGTGTTTTAGAATGTACTTAATAGCATTGCTAATATAAGAATCATCATCTTTCTTTTATTCCCAAGGAGTTGACTGGCATTTACAGAATTTTCAGGGTTGCTCATCTCTAGTATTCTGTACCTTCAATGTGATATACTGGAACTGCTCCTTTTGCAACATCATGTATGCTCTCTTCCTAGTTTGAGTCACTCCAAAGTTCTTCTAAACTCCACAGATTTCTTTTGCTATGACTTAAAACATTTTCCATAGCTGTGTTTTAAAAATAAAACTCATATCTGGCTGTTGTGTTTACAATCTGCCTGTATCAGACTGTTGTGGTTTGACACAGGCCAAGCACCAGGCACCCACAAAAGCTGCTCACTCTCCTTCCCTTGCTACAGCCGGGCAGAGGAGAGACAGAATATCTAACAAAGGGTTCATGAGTTGAGATAAGCACCAGGAGAAAACACTCCAAGGGCAAAACAGGCTCAGTTTAGAGGTATAAAGTGAATTTATTACTAACAGAGTCCGAGGAAGATAATGAGAAGTAAAACAAGCCCTTAAAACACCTTTTATTGCCCCAGCCTCTCCCTCCTTCCCACCAAAGGCACAGGGAGACAGAGCCTGGGGGTTTGGGTCAGTTCATCACCCGAGCCCTTGTTCTGCTGTTCAGGGAGATGAGTCCTTCCCCTGTGAGACCATGGGGTCCCTTCCACAGCACACAGTTCTCTGTGAACTTCTCCAGTGTGGCTCCAACCTCACAAGCTGCAGTTCTCCCAAAACTGGCACAACATGAATTCCACCCACGGGCACACAGTCCTCCCAAAGCTGCTGTGGTCTGGGTCATTCTTCCAAGGGGTGCAGTCCTCCAAGGACGGCTGCTCCAGTCTGGAAGCAGGGCCCCCTCTCTCCACTGGGTCTCCCACTGGATCACAGCCTCCTCCAGGTCTCTACCTGCTCTGGCACNNGCACCTCACCCATGGGCTGTGCATGGATCTGTGCATCCCCTTGGATCCCCAGGGCCTGTGGGTGGATCACTGCATCCCCTTGGATCCCCATGGGCTGTGGGTGGATCTTTGCATTCCCCAAACTTGTTTTGATTTTCTTCTTAAATATGTTATCACAGAGGTGTTGCCAATCTTGCTAATTGTCCCAGCCTTGACTAGCAGCATGTCCATCTTCAGAGCCATCAGAAATTGGTTCTGCTGGTGAAAGCTTCCAGCTGCTTCTCAGAAGTCAGCTGTGTCCCCCCCTCTACCAAAAACCAGACCACGAAAAACCAATACAAATATGTTATAAAAATGAGTTTAGCCCTGAGTTTAAAGGGGATGGGGAGGGTGGGAAACTGGCTGGAACTATGCTAGTAAGAGTAGAGTTCATTCTCTGTGTAAAGAGGAAAAAAACCCTCACCTTTTCAATGTACAACTCTGAGTCCCGGTTTACTTGTAAAATTTTTCAAAATGACAGAAGATGGAGCTCATGAGAATCAGATGAAGTCCAGCTGAGGAGTAGAAGCACGAGTCCATGTGGGAATCATGCTATTTGCTGACTTACAATACAGACAACAACAAAGTGAATCTCCTAAAGTCCAGGTACTCCAGGGAAAAAATGCCCTTGCTTGAGCAGGGTTCTTGGACCAGATGACCCGCTGTGGTCCCTTCTAATGTGATCACTCTGTCATTTTAAATGGTACAATGATGTAAATTTATACTTCACTGATTTCATCATACATTTGAACTGGAGAGCTTCTTATTTCTTACATCTCACAAGTCACTGTGATGCATTTTATCACATCATATTGTTTTGTTAAAAGTTAACAGTCATCAGCTAGGAACAAAGTCACAAAGCTGCAAAGAGCTTATTGATACCACTGAAATAAAAAGACAAGGCATTAACATGTGAAGGGGAACACTGACTCTGTTTTGCTTAAAAATCATTCTTTCTTAGTGCTCCAGCTATAAGTTACTAAAACAGCATTCTGTTGATACTTTTGAATCTATGTTATGACTTCAGGTCTGTCCTATTTGCATATGGCTCAGCTGCATATTCGTTTTTCAGTCTGATTTAAAAACTTTGCATCTATTAGAATCATTCTCTCAAACTACTGGAACAAGAGTGTCTGTAATAATTTGTCTGTGAATTCCCCCTTATCCTTCCTCCATCACAAAGAAACACAGAGCAATCCTGTGCTACATGGGGTTCTTAGAGACAACCATGACCATCTTATGGCTCCAGTGAGTGAGACTGCAGTTGTCTTTTCTTCTTCTCACGTTTCTAAGAGTATTCTCATTCCCTCAACATTATCTTGGTGTGACAAAGAGCTATTGCCTGTGTACTTTGTTCTGGAGAAAGAGATGACAGAAGTACATCTGGATATAAGGGATCTGAATGGAGTATTAACAATCCTCAATTTTAAATTAATTATTAGAGAATAAATGAATTACGATGTCAGTTTGATGGGTTTTTGGGCAAAATGACTTGAGGTTTTTTGGTTGCTGGTTTAAGTGGTTTTTTTATTTTTCTTTTCCTTTTTTTTTTTCTTCTTTTTGCATGGAAAGCTCTGAGTCCTCTAGATGCACACATACAGAGCATGAATTTCACTCTAAGAACATTTTTTCTGAGTGAAATTTGTTACTTCAGTTTTTTACTCTATACTAATACTAAAATCCAATACAAATTGTTAATACAAAATTGAAGTGTGAAAAATGCTATCAGTATGTGATTCCAGAACAAATTTTAGAAAAGGCTCCCAGGGAGAAGCTAAAGTTGTGTATCAAGAGCTCACTGAGCCATATAGAGAATCTTTTGTGCTGAATTGCTAGAAGGCCTTCAAGCATTCCACAAAATTTTGCTTTTCATAGGTCCATCTTCAAATTGAAGCAGACACAAAGGTCATTAAGGAAATCCCTTCTTGATGAAACAACCAGCAGTGCTCTTATCCACAGAGCAACTTTAATGCTGAAGGGAATGGCAAGAAAACTGCATTTGCCTCACAGAAGCATGCACAGAAATAGCAGATCATACCAAGGTGGACCAGTGTCTTAAATCTATAAATCTCAACACTAAAGGGGTTGCAATTTTCTTTAGTTGCATAATCACATCCAAGCAGTAGCTCCCAGTGCTGCCAAGAAGAGGCTTCATGGGAAGAAGGTTCCCCATCTCATGTTTTCCAGCAGTTTGACCTTGTTGAATAATTCTTCTTTTCGACCAAATAACTGATTTAGCTAGCAATAGCTGATGTAAATAAAGCTTATTTACACAAAGATATGACATAAAGACCTGAATAAAAACCATGTGTATGGTATAATGTTTGCAAACTGTGTATATATGGTGGATGAAAAAAATACAGAGGTAATTTTATTAAGGTAGATCTCAGAAGAAAACCTCTAGCTTTTATTTTTAGACAAAAATTCTATAATAATGATGTTATGAATTAAGGTTGATTGCAATTTTTAAGGTAATTGGTCCTGCAGGTATCTCTAACATAACACTAGACATTGAAGAGAAATTTCTTTCATAGTAGTTGTGCTTTACTATCTAATGTTGCTTTTTGAGTATCATAAAATTTGCCATTAATTATGTTTAATGAAAAATGTCTTCAAACTGCCTAACTGATTCCTCGATAACTTTTCTAGAAGACTACTGAGGATTTTTTTTAGGCCATTTTTGGGTATCAGTTTTTGGGAAGCAATGGTTGTCTTCTCATTCATTACCATGTAATTTGTTGTACTGTGTACAACATTATGCTATCTGCATTGTTGCCCATGTAAATTTTAGGAATAGAAATATACTTTAATGTAGCTGATTCACAGTTTTGTTCATTTGACAGAGCTCTACCCTTTTTTCAAAAACAGTGAATTAATGTGCACTTAGTGTCCACAAAACTTTTGTTTTCAAGTGAAGTGGCACGCTCAAAAGTTTCTATTGAAATTGTGTTTTGTGTTATATTTATAAAAACTGCATTAGTGAAGCAAATTTTTAGACCATGTTGCTGCTTGTAACAGACTGGTGATTTGTCTTTCCATCAAATCCTAAACCAGTTTTATGAGATCAACAGACAAATCAAGTGATGACTAACAGAGTGTCCCTTCCCAGTGACACAAAACAAGTGGTAGCCTTTTGAGAAGTCCCAAATGGGGGCCAGAATTTTGTGGCTTTTTCTTGTCCTGCAGAGCAATTCTGTTTAGTCTATACGTGTTACTTTAAGGATGCTGGAGGGAAACGCTGTATCATTTCTCTGCCCTTCAGATATTGTGAAACATTTGGGAATTTCTACACAATCCTTTATTCACCACTGACTCTAAAAGAGCCATCTGTGTGTGTGTTTATGTTATTTCACTTAAAATAACAAAAATAAATGAGCAAACTTTGCATTCCGGAGCAAAATAATGACTCGTTCCTTTTGTGGCTGGTCACTTCAAACCTTCGTCAAATAAACACTGGTTATTGAATGTTTTGCATACTTAGTGAGTTAGCCCAGGTTTTCATGTCCTGTAAGTTGATTTTTTTCAGCTCCTGCAGTTACCACCTTTCCATCAGGGACTAGGGAATGGCTGTTTTCAACTTCATTGTAGTATATTATTTGAATACTTGCAGCCCTTTCTTTGTTGTGCAAATTCTTGGTGTGCAAACCATTAAAGGCAGTGCACAGAACAAACTGTGCTGTGGTAACAATTTCTGCTTCACAGAAACAGCTCACAAACTATTAGGGATAGAAATTGTACCACTGAGCAACTAATATATTAATTTCATGTGTAATTAATTGCAATTTAATTCTCTTTTATTACTGGACAGTGCTGTGTGTCTGAAAGCATTAAAATCTCTGTACAATAAGGTAAGTAAGTCTTTCTGAATGTCTAATGTGGACAGATCTGTTGAGGGTTTTCTGCCTACTCAGATTCTGACTTTGTCATTTTCTATTTTCAAAACAGAAACAGTTTATATATAAAAAAACTTTAGGAGACAAATGCTACATTTTAAACTGGCCCAAAACTGCATACACACTCCTTAAACAATTCCTTTTTTCCTTACATTCAGAGCTAAAAAAAAAAAGAAAAAAAAGAAAAAAAAGAAAGCACTGTTTCTACCATAGTTCTGTGTACACCTGTTGCTACTTGTCCTTTTGCAACCTGAAAGTTACAGCCAAGAATACAGATCAAGACAAAATCCCATTAACTGTATTTTACATGCGATTATAGTAAAGTCACAGCGTTCCTCATAAGAATCATTTGAGGAAGCAGTGAAGATAGACCACTGAAGCGTGACAATATTGAAAAATAAATACACAATCATTGACAGCAAAACTCACAAAGATATTTGAGCAAGGGAGGAATAATTTCTCTGTAATTGGGGAAAGAATAAAGTAGGTCAGTATTTT
The DNA here is from genome assembly GCA_013186435.1 of Turdus rufiventris. Taxonomy (NCBI): domain Eukaryota; kingdom Metazoa; phylum Chordata; class Aves; order Passeriformes; family Turdidae; genus Turdus; species Turdus rufiventris. The sequence goes on from PYHW01009386.1 coordinate 332,768, forward strand.
TATTCTGTTTTGATCTGTATTTCATCCCTCATGTTTGCAGGGCAAAGGGATGGAGATTACAAGGGAAGAGAAGGAAGTGAAATGAATATTTCCTCTGAGGAAGGAGGAAAAATAAACCAAGAGCTACCAACAACCTCTGCAATTTGCCAGCTGACAGTACTGCCTTCCAGGTGGGACTTAGTGCCAAAGAGGTACTTGAAAGAGGCTCAAAGGGGTACTGGGAAGAGGCTAAGGAGGTGTTTTTGTTTTGGCTTTTTCTCTGCAGGGAAAGAGGTTGTTCTTGCTGCACAGTTAGGAAGAAAGACCACAGATACTTGAGGGGTAGATATGTAGTTAATAGAAAAAGGTATCACTGGGGGAGTCCAGGTCAGTTGCCTAAAGAACCCCAGAAAAGAGCTGATTCTCTGAGAGAAGGGTTGGTGGCAAAGCTGTTAATTCTTGCGGCTTTGAAAAATAATCTTATGGGCTGGATTGTGAAATATTACTCTGCCTTTCCTGGTCTGGCTGAAACAACAAACACAAATTATGTGTGTGCAACTGCCCAATTAATCTTCACATCTAAGAATAGTTCTTAGAAGGTAGTGTAAATATGGAATTTCAGTGCTCAGAGGTGTAATTTGTTCAGTCGTACAACTAATAGCATCAAAACCATGTATACAGCCAGAGGTATTGAGAGAGGATGTGGTTCTCTTCCATGTCTTTGTAAAATGTTTTAGTTTTGGTATACTGGGATACTGGCAATGAAGACTACATTCCTCAAAATAGATGTTTTCACTCCAATAGGAGTAGTCTTTAGAAACAGTAACTGGTCAGAAACTGGAAGAGCCAAACTTGTACTTACTTAAGAACAAGTATGGATGTAATTTTCTTTTGTTGTGCTGGGTCCTACTTTTTGTGCTACATTAAATGACTGTAGGCAGTCTCTGCCACTAGTTCTTAATTAAAGACCTGTCTGTGCCTAGAGGTAAGACTTTGGAAAACTATGATGTATATGGCAGAAAGGAATGCTTGAGAGTGAGGCCTTATTTAAATTGATTTTTTTTTTCTGATCTGGTGTTTAGCCTTTTTTTTTTCCCCACATGACAAAGGAAAAGTTACAGACAACTTGTAGCAGCAGCTAAACTTGAGAGACAAGTATTCTGTGTAGGAAGAACACTGGAATTTCTTGGAAATACTTTGTGCATTCATGTGAGCATATGCAGGAGGTGAATGAGGACCTCTGTCCCTCAAACCAAGCATACTGGCTCCTCAAAATAGATGATGATTTTTCACTCTAGAGTCACAGTGTGCACGTAATTTTTTTCCTTTGTTGTGGTCTGATTCCTGGAAATTGGAATGACTTTTGCTTTGTATTTATCTGAAGAATCATGTGCTGAAAAACCCAGAGGCTGAAGTTAAATTGTTTTTGGAGAAATTATTTTAGTGAAAAAACTAGTACTAAATGTGCTATTTAACAGTTTAAACTACAGCAAGTTTAAGGCATTCTTCACAATGTTGGCAGGCATAATTGTAAAAGAATTGTGAAAAAAATTGTGAAAATAATTTTTTCACATCTGTATCTCTAATATCGAAGTTACAAAAGCTATGGAAAATGTGTTTCTCAGCTCCCAAGTTTAGCATCTATTCAAGATTAAGTACTCTATTTTTTTTCTTCACAGAAAGATTTGCTGGATAGATTGATACCCTGATGGCCCTTAAATATCTAGGATGCTCCCAAGTGGAAGTACCCAGACAAAAACCATTTAAAAGTGATTTTTATTTGTATTGACATTAGTTTTTTAGTGTGTAAACAGTTCCATGCAGTCACAGCATCAGTTCCAGAGATTAAACACTTTGACAATGGCTATGTGTAAAATGGTCAGATTAATTTCTTATCAAACAGAATTGATTCAGTATTAGGAATGGAAACCATCTGATATATTTTTCAGATCAAAGCTAATTCTACCTTGACACACATGCACTAGAGCAGCTGTGTCTGTGTGACAGCTAAATTATAGGAGTGCTTTAAACACACATTATCTTGTCACAACATAAGAACATCCTACTGTGCTAAAATACTGCTTTCAGAAGAAACATAATTTTCCCATTTTGTGAGGGAGGGAGCATGCTGAACAACTTCTTTCTTTTAAATATCTTTTATTTTCACATTCTACAGGCATGAGAAGAACAACATTCTAAAACAAAAATTTTGAAAACTCTTCATTTGAGGAGTATTTTTATCCTCAGCATTTTTATCTTTTTCATCTTTGTAATGAAATATGTTGGTAGCTCTGCCTAGGATTCATAGAAAATCAGAAGGAAAACTGATTTCCTTTTAGAGTTTGGTTTCTTATTTGAAGAGAATGTTTTAAATTTTTTTTCCCCTTCATGCATTAGAGAAAGTGAATGCTTTTGAATTAAAATTGTATTAGTATGTTTGGGGAAATTTAATGAGTATTTTGCAGCAGCTTTGTGGCACAACTTTAATAATCCCTAATAGCTGATACTGTACAAGGTGAGACTTGAGTCAGGTGAATCCAGGCTTTTAAATTTAAACTTTACTAAACTGAGGTGCTGTAAATTAAGTTGAACTTTTCTCAGTTCCTTGTAAGACAGTTCAATATACAGGGCCTGGACTTGGAACAGGGCACTGTTACCATCTGAACTGAGGCTGGGGCTGTTTGTCAGGGCCTGTTTGGTTTCCAGTCCATTGCAAAGAACAAGGATACATGCATTCCATTCAAAATTCAGGCCTTGGAAAAAACATGGTTAAAATAATATTTCTTTTCAACAGCTACATAGTCCTACAGGTAAATGTGCTCTACACTGATGGAGTTGGTTTTGCACAGCTTTGTTTTTGGTAGTTGGGGGACACAGAGTTGGCTTCTGTGAGAAGCTGCTGGAAGCTTCCACCATGTCCAGCAGAATAAATTTCTGATGGATCTGAAGATGGACATGCTGCTGGCCAAGGGTGGAACAATGAGCAAATGCTGGGGGTTGGCGTTTGTGCTCCTACTTTTTTCTCACTGTGGAATTTTCCCCATTATTATATTAAGAAAGCTGGTCGGGCTGCACCCCAGCTCATGATTTCTAGGGACAAAGAGCTGGGCAGGGTCAGAGGAAGACGTCGGGGGTTGCTCGCTTCCACCTCACGCCATCCCAACGCCAGGAGCCACGTTCACTGCTGCCAGCCACGGCACTGCTGCCTCCCTACTCCAGCTGCCACCTCTGAGCACCCTGCCAAGCGCTGTGACCCACACGGTGAGCGGGGGAGTCCTTCCTCCATCCTCCTCCCACCTGGGCCTCTGCTGCCATCATCCCAGCCCTCCTCAGCTGCACGGGACCTGCTCTGCCCCCACCACTGATGCTGAGTGCAGGGAGAGCGTGTCTGCGGCCAGAAAGGACTGGAACTGAGTTACTGTTCTGTTTTGTCGCTAATTTTCATAGCGGATGTTGGTTTTGTTTGTCTTGTGGATACATTAGTAAAGAACTGTTATTCCTAACACCATCTTTGCCTGAGAGCCCCTTAAATTCCAAATTATAATAAATTGGAGGGAGGGAATCTTCACTCTCCAACTCAGGGAGGGATTCCTGCCTTTCTTGGCAAATACCTGTCTTTGAAACCAGGACAGCAAGTTTGGCAACACCTCTCTAATAACATATTTAAGAAGAAAATTAAAACAAATTCAGAGTGCAATTTGAATTCCAGTGAGAGAAGAGGAGGAGGTGAGAACATGTGAGGGAAACAACATGGAGACACCAAGATCAGTGCAGGAGGGGCAGGAGGTGATCCAGGTACCAGAGCTGAGATTCCTCTGCAGGTATGGTGATGATCATGGTGAAGCAGCTGTGCCCCTGCAGCCCTTGGGGATCCATGGGGGATGCAGAGATCCACCCACAGCCCATGGGGATCCAAGAGGATGCAGAGATCCACCCACAGCCCATGGGGATCCATGGGGATGCAGAGATCCATGCACAGCCCATGGGGATCCAAGGGGATGCAGAGATCCATGCACAGCCCATGGGGATCCATGGGGGATGCAGAGATCCACCCACAGCCCATGGGGATCCAAGAGGATGCAGAGATCCATGCACAGCCCATGGGGATCCAAGGGGATGCAGAGATCCACCCACAGCCCCTGGGGATCCAAGGGGATGCAGAGATCCACCCACAGCCCATGGGGGGATGCAGAGATCCACGCACAGCCCATGGGTGAGGTGCCCGTGCTGGAGCAGGTAGAGACCTGGAGGAGGCTGTGATCCAGTGGGAGGCCCAGTGGAGAGAGGGGGCCCTGTTTCCCTGCCTGTGGATGGAATTCATGTTGTAGCAGTTTTGGGAAGACTGCTGCTCATCAGATTGGAACCTCACTGGAGAAGTTCACAGAACACTGTCTCCCATGGGAGGGACCCCACAGTCTCATAGAAGGACTCCTCTCTTGGACCAGCAGAAGAAAATCTCTGTGATTAACTGACCAAAACCCCCATACCCTGTCCCCTGAGTTGTAGGTGGGAAGGAGGGAGGATCTAGGAGAATAAAAGTTGTTTTTAAGGGCTTAGTGTTACTTTTCAATATTCTTCTCTGATTTTGTTAGCAATAAATTCTCTTTGTACCTCTAAGCTGATCCTGTTTTACCATTGGAGTGTTTTTCCCCTGGTCCTTACCTCAATTCATGAAGGCTTCGTTAAATTTTTCTCTCCTCTGCCCAGCTGTGGGCAGGGGAGGGTAACTGAGCAACTTTTGTGGGTGCCTGGTGTTTGGTCAGTGTCAAACTATGACACTGATGACAAAACTTAGGGATAAAAAAAAATTAGAATTTTTGCTCCTTGGTAATTCATATGCTTGCTTGTTTTTTTTTTTTTTTTT
>PYHW01009386.1:337938-350500 GCA_013186435.1 Turdus rufiventris
GGTCCTGATGCCTTAAAAGACCTAGAAATAAAATAACACACTTGAGAGACAATATTTCTAAAGGATGCAAATATGAAGGCTGGTCTTTATGGAGGTCTCCAAGGGGCTGATGGAGAAAATGCCACCCTACATGCAGTGAATACAGTTTTATATGTTTAGCAAATCAGCATAATTGATAAAAATCCCCAATTAGATACGTAAGTAGTGAGGTAATTCCCCCTTTTGGTTCTACCCCTTACTGTAGAACCCCTTTAGATAGAAACTAATCTTTGTTTATGAAAATGTGTCTCAAGGAGCTGGTTTAATCTTTGGATCCCAGGAATAACCAAGACAGGACAGGGACCTTGGACACCCCATCTTGAATGTCTTTTGTCTTTCTTCCTACCAAGCTAGGGAAAAGTATGGGAAAAGTACTGGGCTAGCTAGGAGCTATGTAGCTATACAACAACAATCCACAGAGCTATGACTATATATGAAGGATATAGAAAAGCAAAAATCATTCTGGCATCAGTCTCCTGCCATGGACAAAGACAGGTAGTGCCTGGGTGTGCTGCAGGGAGCACTGGAGCTGCCATGTGGCTCCTTTTTTGCCTGTGGTAAGGCACACTGCTGTGTGGAGCCACAACCGTGCACCATGACAGGCCTATGGGGTGTAAATGAATTCATAGAATCCCAGAATGGTTTGGGTTACAAGGGATGTTAAAGATCAATTAGTTCCCACCCCTGTGTCATGGGCAGGGAGAGCTGCTAGACTAGGTCACTCAAAACCTCATCCAACCTAATCCTGAACACTTTCAAGCATGAAGCAGCCACAAACTTCTCTGGGCAACCTCCTCAACCTCACAGTAAAGAATTTCTTGCTGATATCTGGTATAAACCTATCCTCTGTCAGTTTAAAGCATTACCCTTTGTCCTGTCATCACATGCCCTCGTCAAATGTCCCTCTCCATTTTTCCTGTAGACCCCTTTTGGTACTGAAAGGTGCTAAAGGTCTCCCTGGAGCCTTCTTTTTTCCAGTGAGTTTTTCTAAATATTTAGCAGTCTAGCACTCACCTTTCTACTTATTGACTATTTATATCAATATTTTATGTATCTGTCTCCTCAGAGTACTGATTTAGCAGCTTTCCACAGGCTTATTTCAGTTTGTAGCATTACCGCTCTTTTGGAAGAATTCCCTTGTGCTTAAAGTGGGGTTAGCAGTGCCTGGGGTTTGCACTTGCCTTCTCCTGTCTGCATACCCAGGCAGGCCCTGGATAAATAAAAGTGACCAAAGAAGAGGAGTGAGCTATGGAAATAGCTGGAATACCCCAATTTTCCGTGTTATCTATTTGGTCTAGGAGATGTTGGTGGACTGTGCACAGAGATGCAGTTTTACCTGAAACACCTATGTGACTTCCACTGGTGTAAAGTGGTTTTATGGGAGAACTGATTTTTAATATTGGCTAAAAAGACAGTACACAAAAGTATACAGGATGTTGAGTTTCTTTATATCGTTTATATAAATTTGTGAATGTTTTTTGTTTTCATATATCATGCTTATTGTTATATGAACAATGAACATCAGATAGTGAACTTCTGTTTAACAAAGCCACTGTTTTACAGAATATAATGACAGTTCTTGATTAGTGGCTAGACAGATCTGGACCACACTCTGTCTCAACAGCATTAAAATTTTCTGTGCCTATCCAGCTGTATTAGGGTCACATGTCCTTCATCTCTCACATAAAAGTTTGTTGCCATTGAAATAATTAGCTCCTATAAAAAAATATTTTTTTTGTAAGAAAAACTTGAATATAGGTCAAATACTATTCCAATAAAGTGTAGAAAAACATATGAAGGAATGGAAATATGTAATCTAAAAATAAATGTGTATTTCTTACTTAATATTCAAGATGTTTGTATTGTAATATCATCATGTCTTGTTCATACTCCGAAATATTGATCATCCAGCCTGAAATAGTAAAACATAGCACTGCAGTTTAGCTAAAAATGTAGAATTACTAGTCTATTAAACAGGGCTAAGGTAGTACATTCTCAACAAATGAAACTTTTTCTTTGATGTACCATAATCTTGTATATATGCAATACAACACCACATGCTTTTTACCAACTGATCTTCTTTTGGTTCTGGTATGAATTAATTGTTGTCATTGCATTGTCCTATAAAGGAATGTGTTTCCTTTCTCATAAGGCTGGACAAAATAATGTTATTAAAGGAAACTGTTATGCAATAGAATAGTACAGAGATGTGCTGTGTTATGAATGCAAAAAAATGTGAAACAATTTTGAATTTTTCTGGGGTCTGGCATTTTCATCATTCTCTCATGAAAAAGGCTCTTAAGCAGTCTGTCATTGTTCTGAGTACACTTAATGCAAATCCCCATTTGTGCCTCATTGTTGTGATAAATAAATACATGTTTATCATTTACCGCGTGTCACTGCTTAGTGGCTGTGTGCCTGGGATCCTGCTGTGAAATGACAATTCATGAACAGCCACAATAAAGTGGCAGGCTTGACTACAAAGAAAAGCTGTCCTTACTGTTTTCATACCAAGATAGTGGGCAAAGAAGCAGTTTTGTGGTTTGGTTGGGTTGTTGTTTTCCTTTTTTTTTTTTTTTCTTTCTATTAGAGCAGGGTTTGGGGGCCTTCTCCTTTGTGTTTTTGTGGGGGTTTTTTTGTTGTGGTTTTTTTTTTTGGTTTTTTTTTTGTTTTGTTTTTTTTTTTTTTTTTTTTGCTTTACTTCTCAACATTATGTTCTGTGGATCAGTTCTTTAGCATTTCTATTTACAACCACAGCATCACTGTGACTTTCACAAATGGACCTGATGGAGATTTCTGGGTCCTCATCCTTGACATCTAATGAAAGTTCTGCCTTTGTATCTGGAAATTTGGAGAGTTGGGAGAGGTGAACATTGGGACTAAAGGAGAAGAAATGTGCTGATGATAGCGTACTGTGAGTGGCTTTGTTCCAATCCTGGTGTAAAACTCCAAACGAATACCAAATATACCCATGGTGCTATTATCTGGGCCATGATTTGACTATTGGACCAAGATTAAAGAATGTTCACAGGTTGCTGAGCTGTTAAGTTTGATATTGCTATTTAAGGAACTTTTCAATTCACTCCCACACAAAGTTATAGTCAAAAGTCTCTGCAAAGCATTTAATGGCGGAATTAGGAAATCATGAATATTCTCACCTGTAAGAGGACCACCCACAAACCAACTAACAAATATTGTGATTGTAAAGTCTTTAATTTTTTTAAGCATTTTGAGTTTGACTCTTCTGGCTATGAAGGGATCCTACAGCACTAGTGGCATTCCTGCACTTTGTCTGCAAGATATATCCTGTCCTGGTTAATACTGGCCATGAACTTTGAGAAGCAACAAACATACATCACTAGTTAAAGGCACCATCCAAGCTGAAGCTTCAGTTACCTGTATTGCTATCTTGGCATCCCATGAGTCAAGAAAAGCAGTGACAACTGTATTATTATTTTTAGAAATGTGTAAAGTAGAATGCATGAATTTTAAAACGTAGACTGACTTTATTACTACAAATCCCATTTCCATAATTTAAGTATTTTTATTATTAATCACTCATCCTGTGATCTTAAGTGCCCCTTGCTAGACTTTTGTGTTGGGCAAGTGCTAAGTTTTCAGTTTGGTGAGCTTGCTTAAGGCTATTCTTCATGTGATCATAATCAGTACTGCCTGCATTAGAGTAGCGAGAGCTACCCATGTTTCTACCCAACTTCGCCAGTGACACATTGAATGACCTCATAAAGGAGATGATATTTCCTTTCTTCATCTTGGTTTTCCTCCTGTGACATGAGGACAATACTACTGATCTCCTGAAAAAAGCTCATTAGAACTACACATGCATTAGTGATTGAGGTTTGAAACTCACTTTGGTGCTATGTAACGCAATATGCCTAGTGAATGCTGTTGACATACTTTCTTTAAGAGTGTGAGTTCAAGATGAATTCAGTGAGGAGAGGACTTTGAACAGAAGAGTTCCCTCTTTGAAGTGAACAGGCATGCACTACGTGCTGAGACAGGGATGTATTGTTCTATTTTACACAGGAATTACTCAAGTCTAGGGTTACACAGGAGAGTAGAACCAAAGACCTAGCTAAACATTCAATGCCTACAAAGAAAATCTTATCTGGCTTCTTATATATTCTTCCTATATCTGGCTTCTTTTTGTACTCCTTTATGAAATACTGCATAGTTATAAGAACTATTTGAATTCAAAAAGAATTGAACTCTTGGCAAAAAACTCCCTCTGTACGTCATAGTGCATCACACTTTTTCAGAATGGGTATACTTTACTGGTTAAGCAGTATCTCTCCTGACAGGTATCTGAAAGAGCAAATCTTAAAATTATGAGGGAGCTAGACCAGTGTCTATGAGTTCTACTGCACAATATTACACAAAATGTTATGCTAAGTGGTAGATTAATTGACTGGAGACAACATTTGCTGTGCTGAATTTCTAGCAGACTGTGAAGCAACAGCAATTAAGATGCAAGCTTTTGATCCATCTACATAACAAATAATTTAAGCACAGACACTTTTTGAAACTTCAAAAAGCCCCGCTGAAATACACACTACATTTCAAGAATAATCCTGATGATTATGTCAAAAATATTTCTAAAACTTAAAAGTGACCAAAAGAAATAGATTGCTTTGAGGAGAAGCTTAGGTATAAAGCCTTAGAACATTCCCAGGTAAGGAGCCCATACGTACTGGATACAGTACCTTTAGTGGAGAATCTGTCATGGAAATAGTAAGACAGTGCCTGGTTTATATAAAGCAAATTAAGCAGGCAGTTACAATCCAAATCTCCTGTGTAATATCCAGTTTCAGCTGGCTTGAAAATGCTGGTGATTCCCACAAACAAAAAGAATTTGCAATCTCCTAGAAAGTCCATAGAACTTCACATTTAGTAATCAAGAACAATTTCTGCAAATATTTTTGTCCAAGGTTTATTCTTGGACCTGATCTGACCTCCCTAACGCACCTTCAATTTATCTTCTTTAAGCAGCTACTGCACTAAGATTTCATGCAATTAAATTACATGTCAATTTTTTGTTTCTGAAGAAATTGTACGCTAGAGTATAACTGTTAAAATATTTACCTAAGCATTATTTCTCCACCAAATGCATCAGCACACATTTTGATCCATCTCAGTGTGTTAGAGTATTTCTTCTATGGTAATTCATAGCAAATTGCTGCATCCCAGGAGTCAGTGAAGGATGCCATGGTCCAGAGGCCCTGGGAGGAAGCACTCCTCTGAAAGTTGTGGAGATGTCCTCCACACTTTGCTGTAGTTCTATGTTAACTACCCAGTTATGTCATCCCTATTCTCCTCCCCAGTGCTAGAATGTTCCCTGCTCCTGACTTCCCTATTGGCCTCTGTTCCTTGACACGGTCCACTGGAGCCTGGGCTAACTCTTCAGATGCACACCGGTGCCATGCCAGGTGTGGGGAACCTCCCCACGGTGAGATTTCCTGGAAGCAGAACCTATAGAGCTAGTAGCTCTTCAGTGTACCCCACATCTAGGATTGGGTAAAGTGGGCAAGAGAGGCTCTCTGCTTCTTTCCAAAACACTTACCAAAATTGGAGGATTCAGGGACAAAGAGCCCTGACCACTGCTGTGCTCAGGATTAAATACAGGGGCAGATCAGGGGGTGGGTACAAACAATTGACCAATAAGGGATCCTTAGGGGAGGAGTGGAGGGCAGGGTCTTACAGGGTTGCAACCAATGAGGTGATCAGGGTGAGGAGAAAGGATGACATGGACCAATGGGGCATCAAGTAATAGGGGATTTCCAAAGGGGTGGAACAACTAGGGCTGACAAGGAAGGTGCTGGAACAGGGGGCAGGGTTACAATGATGGACAAGGAAGGTGCTAGAACAAGGGGCAGGGTTACAATGATGCACAAGGAAGGTGCTAGAACAAGGGGCAGGGTTACAATGATGGACAAGGAAGGTGCTAGAACAAGGGGCAGGGTTGCAATGATGCACAAGAAAGGTGCTGGAGCAAGGGGCAGGGTTATAATGATGGACAAGGGGTGGGGAATGCCAAATAAGGTAGTTTCAGGGGTGGATACAACTTGGGGATAAAACAGCTGGGGAAAGTACAGGGGTACATAAGAACAGACCATTATAACTATAAACTGAATAAAATAAACATGTGCCACAACACCTAGCTGCTTCTCCCCTGGATCACAGTTGGTTGTTACACCTGGTCCTGCCTCCACTCCTCCCTCGTTCCCTCACCCATTGGCCCTCACTTCTCTTGTTCCACCCTTTGCTACTCAGTTTATATACCTAGACCCTCCTTTGTTCTGGGTTCTTTGCCGCTGGTTCCCTTCTGTGCAATAAAGCCCCACAGCAGCACCATGCAAAGAACCCCTCCTGTCATTATTTCGCTGACCCCTTGGAAGCCATCAAGCAGTGTGAGCACCCTGACCCTTCCCTTCTCGTGGAGGAGACACTCTGGGGAAGGTGGTCTTTACAGTTCCTGCTGTGCTGTTGCAGTAAATAAGCTTATTTCATCATATGTCAAGTATTTGTCCTGTAGATAGATAATTGTTCATTTTTTCTATGAACTTTCTGACCAATATGTATGTAAATACAAAGAGAAAATGAAGTAAAGCACTTTGATAAAATAACATACAATGAATTTGAGGAAGGGCGAGTTTCTCCAGTGAGAGCGATTTTTCACTATAAAAGCAATGAATATTCATTTTAAAAAGCTTGTTTTCCCCAAAATATTGTTCACACCTCTAAGGATATATAAAATACAATAACTTACACAATAGCAAACCAAACCTTGTGGAGATTAATGAGAAATACATTGAGGATTCCAGGGACCTGCTCCTCTAAATAATTATGCACCTGCATATCATTAGGAATATTGCAGTTGATTTAAAATGAATGTGTTAGGGTTAGGCTAAAAACCTCATTGTAATGCAAATGTGTAAAGATCATGACACCTCATGGAAAGACCATGACTTACTTCAAGTTTGCTCTCCAGCTGATGAACCTGAACAAAAATGAAGTCCCAAGTCAGATTATTATGTCTTCAAAGAAAATTTTAGTAGACTTAGTGCTGAGTCTATCAATAGTATCTCTGAAAATGATAGAGATGAGTAGTCAGTTGCTGGCATGTGCCACCCCATGTGTAAGACATGCATGTTTTTTGAATGTACTTGTTATTAACATGTGAAATGTCTGTCAATCCTTTGACTTATTAATAGCCTTTTTGTTGACCTTTTACAGTGGGTAAAACACCATTGACAGTGTGTTAATCACAATTTACAGCGTGTGCAGTTCTTACTATAACAGGAATTTTCGCAGCTAGAGCCTTGGGTATGATAACACTAGCCAGCAATACTGATAAGTGTTTGTTATGAGAAAACATCCTAAGAGACAATATTGGAATTGATTGACTGAAGGTCTCCAGAAGCTTCATTCGGTAGCTTTAGCTTGAGGTAGTACTTGTTTTTCAGTGGACATTATCTTAAACTTGTAATAAGGAGGGTGTAGAGAAGCACAAAGAAAGTATGTGGAGAGTCTCAACCTTCTGTTTCTACCCTAATTATTCAAGACTCCTGTCACAGCAGGCGGCGGTGGTCATAGAACTGCGACCTTCCCAGAGAAGCATCCATAAAAGGATACCTGGGTGGTACAGGCACATCTGCTGCCCCTGAGTGATTTATTTCAACTCAGCTTGTTGGGGTGGCACAGAAGAGAAAGGGACAGAGCCTTTGTATGTGGTTCTGCAGGAGGCTTCATTTAACTCCCTCCTCAAAGAGCTCCAGGGACAAAGAGCCAACCTGGCAGTGAGAGCAGGGGTTTATATAGGGACAGCAAGGGGCGGGGTAAAACATCAGAACGAATGAGATGAGCGCATGAGGGCGGAACAAATGGGATGGGCCAATGGGATATATAGAATCAACAGCAACAGGGCATTCTGGGGGAAGATTTTTCCTCTCCATGACCACAAGGGTTGTTGCTCAAGGGTTATCTCTCCAGGGGAATGTGACAATGTTTTCCTCAGCTGGTTTACCACCTCCACAGGCTCCAATTTTTAAAGTGATCTTTGGTAAGGGCAATAATTTGCTACATGTCTGTTCTTGGATTTCTGGCACCATCACTGAAGCTCAATTTATCCACCAGTTTTCTCAGTGTCTAGTTCTGGACTCTGTGAAGATCCACAGTGCTTCCAAAACAGATACAGTATGGCAACAATGGCTTCCCCCTAATCACTTCAAGTTGAACTTCTTTTTATAACATGTCCTAAAGGAAACTACCTTATTTTCTTGATTTACCAAACAACCAGAAAAAAAAATCTTCCCACTGTTTTCTGTACAAAAAGGTAGCTTCTCATAAACATACATTTCCACTATATTTCCTCTTCTTAAAATTGTGCAAACATTTAATGACTTCTATCTGAAAACTGGAGAAGAGCCCCTGAAAATAGTAGTAGGCCTTTCTCCTTGGCATTTAGATGGGTGTTGTATCTGACAGTGGATATATTTATTTTTTTCTTTTTTGGATTTTCTGTTGAAGAACATTTGCATTTGAAAGTCTTTTTCTGGGCCTTGCTCTAGAGATTACTGGGAGGAAGTCTGGATAGGGGGAAAGTTTTGATAATTATGAATTTGTGCTAGTTTGATGGCTGTCTGTATAATCTATGCTCTTTCCTGGAATTAATACTTTTCTGTGCTAGATAAAGACTGTTTTTTAGTTGACCTAAACAGTACAAATTTTAAAGAAGTGAAGTATTCAGTAGCAGTCTTTTTTTTTCTTGAAGTCATGACTTTTTGAAACTAAGATTCTGTCAAGTTGTAAGCTGAATGTGGGTGGGGAGTAGTGTCTGGAGTGACCTCATTTAAGAGGTAGGGATAAAACTACAGATCATGGGGACAATGCCCATGTTGCACATCTTAATTCAAATTCTTGATATTTGTTTTTGATCCCAGCATGTTAATTACAGTGTATTTTCCTGCATATAAAAATTCTGAACAGCTATATGCCTGAGAAAATATTCAAAAACATGGAGAAGATCAAATCCAATTAATGTGTAGTAGAAATTGTTTAACTGTCCATTTTTGAAGAAATTGAAATAAAGAGAAGAAAATACTGTCAGAACAGTATTGTCATGTTTTACTGATGTGTGATTATTCCAAATGTAGGCTAAGAAAAAATTATATGCCCACATCATGAGTTTGAAAACAAAATGTGAAATGAGTGAGAGGTAGAAAACCAATATGAGTGCATTTTTTATGAAGCTAGGTATTTTACCTAATTTAAGAAGCAAGTTATCACTATCAAAAGGGGATGAAATGAAGCTTTACAAGTAATCCTTCAGGTTATCATTGGAAGAGGATTCAATTCACTGAGCAGGCATCTTTGCAGTCCCAATTTTGAGTGCTCTAGTGTACAGAGGGGAAAAAAAGTTAAGTCAGCCTTTCAATGGTTTGTATTAAGTCCAAATAAAATACCTGATGATCAGGAAAAATGAATATAGCGTTTACCAGTATGGACCTGAGATAGACTCAGGAATGACAGACTGGACAGGTTGATGTCAACTCTGTGTAATGCCTTAGCAGCTGTTTTAAAGGACAGATAAAGCAATGGCTGCAAGGTGAAGCTCATCTCAGCTTTGCTAAACTGGAAAAAAAAAAGAGACCTGATGAAATTTTTAACAAGTAAGCATAGTGGCTACTAACAAAGTAGACTTTAAGATAAAGGCATCTAAATTCCTTTGAAGTTTGTCAGTTGAATATGTGTGAGAGGAAGTCTGTATTTTATTTATTTCAGGGTGAGGATGACTTGCTTCCCAGTTTGCTTGAAAGTATTTGTAATCAAACTAACACATTTCCCTACTAGCCTAAGCCATAAGGTTCTGCTGTTCTCCTCATTAGTGTAAATGTAGCATCAGACAATTTAGCTGACATGGCAGGTAGTTAAAAGAGAAATTGCAGAGGACTACAGTGTGAGGGAATGCAAAGACAGATCCTGTCCCATACTAAGAACAAAAAGCTCCAGAGCACATTTGCTGGCTATGTTGAAAGCCAGAGCTGCTGTTTCTGCTAAGCCAGCCTAGAAAGCCTGCTTCTTTTACATTGTTTGCTCATGTCAGGAATCACTCCAAATTTATATTTTTACTTATTAGTCATATTGTTGCTAATGGTTTAGTTGTGTTAGGTATGAACTGTTATGTATAATAAAGTATCCATATTATAAATGCAAATTTCCAATAAAATAACTAACAGTATCTTAAAATGTACCTATCTGTATTCCAATTCACCAGGGTTAATATTTGTCAAATACTCCTCTGAGACTTATTTGCTTTTCTGCCTATCATAGCAACCTGCCCTTTTAGAAACTCTGGCTCTCTCTATCTGGTCTCCTTTTCTGTGATTTTATAAATTCCTTGCTGACTAGCTTTCAGGTGTAGTTAGTGCAGTAGTTTTTGTGGAAACTGGATGAGAATAATATAAGAGAAAAATGATTCAAAAGTAAGGACAGGACTGAGTCTGGAAAATGTTGGTAGGTCAAATGTAATTCTTTCTCTGTCCTTCTGTGCCAAATATTTGAGTCTGGAGTGTCTTATAAGATCTTAGAGTTAGCTGAAGAAGATGAGAATAATTGACATGAAATGAAAATTTTTTTCTTTGACCCAACTGCTTTTGTTAAATTTTATACTGGTTATTATTTGACAGCAGCTTTTTCTTTATAGAGGGTAAGCTCCCCCAGGCAGACAAAGCAAAGAGCCACAATCTTCCCCCAAGTGCAGAATAAAATCACTGAGCCAGAAATGAATTCATTTTGAGTTTTTGTGCTTCAGCACTGGAAGAGAACAAGGCTATGTAGACACATATGACACCAAGAGGAAAAAAGTTGACATTCAAACCATTTAGCATTCCAGTCCTTTTGAGGCTCACAGAAAAAGCTGGCTGATTCATATTTCCCAGATAGATAATTAGTTTTATTATGGGAACAGTATCATTCTATTCAAGAAATAAAAGTTGGAAAATACCTTTATTTGCTTAACTGAAGAATAAGTGTGACTGTTCTCTTCCCTTTCTTTAAATGTGTGGCCAACTCTTCAAGTCTGACCTCTGGGTGTGCTGCGTTGTTTGCTGTCATTGCTTTGACTCCATCTCTTGTTTACAAACATATTCACATTTGAATTATTTTCCAGTGGAAGTTATAAGAAAATAATCCTACTTTCCATTGAAAAGAGTTACCTTTAATTTAGTTGTAATTCAGTGCTTTGGCATTCATTACACCATTTAAGAATGTGTATCAAGAACTGGATGAATTCTATTCTAGTTTTGTGAATAAAAGGCTAGAAATTATCACTGAAAGAAATCTTTCAAGTTTTCAGTCTTCTAGACTGGTCTCAAGATGGACTTGTGTTGGTTTGATTTCATGTTTGTATGCTTAATTTATGTGTGTGCACCTTATATATTTCAACCAAAAAAATTGAAATTTTTAAAAATTTAAAAAGCTAATTCTTATGGTCAACTTTAAGTTTGGTACTGTTGTTTAAACACTGGCATTGACAGTGATGTCTAACCACTAAACAGAATCAGTAATTGTAAATTATTCAGTTTAGTAAATGGAAAAAAAAGTGCATGTTTCAGAAAGTGGTGATTTCTTACATTTAGTTCATTAAGCCACAAGTGAAAGTCACAAATCCTTTTTTTCTTGGTTTTGCCCGTGTCTGAAGGTGGCAGAGGAGACCCAAGATAAGAGTCCAATTCTCTTGCTTTGCTGAAGAGATCTGTGAGAGGAGGCTTGACATTGCATGTTACTACCTTGCCTGTCTCTGGAATGCAGGAGGTAAAGCTTCTATATTGGGATTTTTGCAACTAATTTATACTTTATATCTTAAATATAATGAACAGTTTTTGGCAATTTTGGCCATAGGAAACACCAGGTAGCATATTGCCACAGATTCAAGAGCCTGTATTTTGCAGTGCTGATCTACCTGTATATTTGTTTTATTGTTATTTGTATTACATCTTTCAGCATAGTGCTAGATTTGGAAAGCACTTTCAAGTAAATGTGGTGTTTATAGAGATAGCAATGGTTAAGTTTATGAGGTAAATTATTATTACATTAAACATTTTCACATGACTCTCTTTGTTTTCTCATTGAAAATAATGGTGCAGATTGGCACAAGTCAAATATTCTTTATGTCTTAGGTTGTTCTTACTGGGCACAAACTGAGCACAGGTGTGAACGCTAGGAAGGTGGCCAGTGTTTCTGTCAACTCAGTGGGCAGTTTTAGGAAAGGTTTCCAGTAGCTGGCAATTTTGGGTACTGCAAAAAGTTCAGACATATATTTATTACATAAATAGGTATAGCATAACCCTAAATAAAATTCTTCTGCTTTCTTTTGTCTCAACTACTGTTTTGATTTGCAATGATGAGAGAGTAGAAAATTTTTCCCTTCCTTTCCCTTCCTTTCCCTTCCTTTCCCTTCCTTTCCCTTCCTTTCCCTTCCTTTCCCTTCCTTTCCCTTCCTTTCCCT
>PYHW01009386.1:368820-428798 GCA_013186435.1 Turdus rufiventris
ATGCCCAGGCTACTTCAGATTGTGCAGGGCTTTTTTTAAAAGTGACTGATAAAGAGTATGCAAAGCTTTCAATGAAACTTCCAGCCCCTCTTCAGTGTCCTCCTTCATTTGCATGTTCTTTGTCACAGATAGTTTGTTTGTGCCAATAGAAAGGGATTGTTTTCATGTGTTCTATGACAACCAGGGTTTTCAGAAAACTTACTGACATTCCTGACTGGAAAAAAAGTATTTTTCTGCTCATCTTTGACCTCCTATTACTGCTAAGAGATTGTAAGAGCTAAGGCTTCATGCTTCCTTGCCTCAACAAACTCTATCATTTGTATGGCATGTGTTTTCCAAGAATACTCATTTGTGATGAGGAAGATGATGAGGCGGAGCCTTACTTAGAAAGCATTAATAATATTAATAGTTTAATTAATACGAATTAATTAATATTAATTAAACTATTAATGCTTTTAATGTGTTAATAGTTTAATTAATGAAACCTTTAATATGTATTGCTCTAAGCCATCCTAGCTTTGCCTTCTTTTGTGTGTGGGTCACCTGTTTCCTTTGCTGCACAGTTCCAGAGGCCAGGCAATACCTTCTGCCCGTGGTGGGCAGTAGGGTGGGTGTGTTTCACCCAAATTACAGATTTGCACAAGGGATCCCGCAGGGCTGTTAGCCCCACAGCTACATGTCAGCCTTCCCCAGTCATCTCTTCTTGTGACCCTGGCTCTCCTTGTAGCTTTTGTGCCAGGAGCTATGGGAGTACTGAGGACGCAGATCTGCTAACTGGCTGCTATCAGCTGCTTTATACTGCTAGAATATCAGAAAAAGTTCTGGAACCCAGTAATGAAACCTGTTTTAGCAAATGATTGGGCACAAGTGAATTAAATGCCTCCTTGCAAGCTAGTTTGGGAGGAAACAGGTGGTACATGACTATTACAATGCACAGAGAACAACTCCTGGGACACAACTGGAAATAATTCAAAAGATAATAGTGAGCCTGTTGTAAATAAAAAACAGGGTATGATGTAACTGGTTTGTGATAAGCAGGGGTAACCAGTGGGCAACCAAGGACATAATGTTTTGTTCTTGTGCATTAATCACTGACTAATGATGTGGAAGCAAATGGCAGCAGCTTAGTGAGTGATTCCATGTCTCTACTGTGCTGCTCTCCAGTTTGCCTTCTCTCCCTGGTTTTAAGGGGGAGCCTCCAACTTTTTTTGCTGGAAGACATCAAGGACCTTCCTCATAAATACTGGGGAAGGTCGCTGACAATCCAGAAGGACACTAAAGATCTGAACACCAGTTTTCCTGACGTTAATAAGTGGTGACTCTTATGGGGGAAAAAAAAAGTAGGCATAATCCTGGAATGGCAGAAATAAACATTGGTCTTCCTGATATTTTTAGATATTGTCAGCTGACAGGGCAGATTGTGAAGGACTGAAAAATGACGAACATAACTATGACTCTCTTCCTCGCCCCCTCAAAAAAAGAGAAAGGGGGGGTAGGGAAGAGAGAGAAGAAAGAAGGCTCTGCTGGCAGCCTCAGGATAGTTAGTTTCAGAAGCATGTGTGGGGGAAAATATGAGAAACAATCTTGTGGGATTCAGTGAGGAAACACTTCAAAAATATAATTTGATTAGGACACAGCCTATATGATTCAACGAGGGGGAGGAGGTATTGCCTGGAATATGCATCTGACAAACTTTTACATCAAGAATTACTAAATTACTGTCATGCAGCCATGAAGTGGAGGCCAAAACTCTCTTTTTTTTTTTTTTTTTTTTTTTACAAACTCATAACTGCAACTTTTTGAGTTGTTGGCATCTATGACGTGAATCAGCACCATGAGGTTACTTTTGCTTCTGGTTCCATTGATGTATTCTACTTTGTTATTTTTATCACAGTATCATGTGCTGCCCACCCTTCCTAAGTTCTCTGTTGAGCTGGAGAGCAGGTAAAGAAAAGGAATCCTTCACTGTAGTGGGCAAGGGAACGTCAGATTTAATGTGAAGATGTTTCAGGCTTTGTGCCTGACAAGGTGGACTTAGGAATCATAATAGAACATCATTGAGTCACTGTCAATTGCTTTTTATTATTATTATTATGTTATGTATTGCAGCTGTACCTATAAAGGCATTGCTATGAACATGAAATACTGATCAATACCTATGTGGAATCGAAAAAGATGTAGAATACAAGAAAGACACAATTATTTAGAGAAGTGTTTAGGCATTTAAAGGCCACAGCCTGTAACTTCTAACTGTAAGTGGAATGTAGAGTGCTATATTTTGCATCATAACACAAGGAGATTAGGCAGAATCTCAGTATGGAACCTGCTCCATAGCAAAGCAAATATAAAGGAGAGAATAGGTTCTGAAATCTTTTTAGTGACATTTCTTTCAGGGCTTCAAGGAGGATTATGCCAGGTACAATTTGTACAAACAGTACAATGCCAGTCATTTTCTTTCAAAGAACTGAGCTCTTACCACAGCTTTTCTTTCCTTTTTTTTTTTTTTTTTTGTCNTTTTTTTTTTTTTTTTTTTGTCATTTTTTTTCAGCTGATAATCCTTAAGTCCAGTTTTTGGTATACTCCTTCACATAGAAAGTTGTGGAGTGTAGTGTTTGGTACAGATCTAGATGTTGACCTTCTGGAAAGCAAGCAGCCAGATCTTGGCTCCCAGTACTCTCCAGCACCTAATGACCTATAGTTGGAGATCTATTTTGTTTTGAGGGAAAATGAAAATAAGTAAATATTCAAACAGGAGATGGTCTGCTTAGTGCAGTGTCTGGAGAACTCAGTTGGAGAAAAGACACTGTGTGCCATCTCTGTTTTATGACTTATCCTAAGTAATTTTGATATGGGACCTTTAGGAATGCATCTGGAAAGGTAAAGAGAACACTTTATTTCTAAGAGTTGCTGTCAATAGAGGGACACTCCAGAGGGGACAATAAATACTGTATCCTTCATGAGGAAATTGTTAATATAATATGCTGTGATTCAGGAATTAACTTTTATCTTAATAGTGATTTGTCTAATTAAAAAAGAAAGGCATTTTTTAATATCTGTTGGCAATATGATATCTTTTGTCCTTAAGATATTTAGGAAACCTAGAACTTGTGCAGAATTAATGAAGCATTGGAAAATATGCTTATTTGCACCTCATCAATTATAAGGTTATTAGCACTGAATGAAAGTAGAAAATTGACATCAGAATGACATTTTGTTTTGAGGTCTGTTCTACACAACAAATTGTTGTTTATTAGATGTTAAATAATTATTTAGTTCAAGTACACGATTTTGAACATTTTCCTTGAAAGTGCTGTCCTAGAGAGAATTGGACAGAGCTATTAATATTTACTTTATGTTTAGGTTGTGGGCCTGATTCAGCAATATCTGCTTACACTTAATCATATTTAATTCCTTCACTGTAATGTACTGAAACTCACTAACTACAGGCATAGATGAACCGAACTAGAAAATATTGACTGAAATACTAATAATATTCTTACACTAGATCTTGCCACTTAGCATCATTGGAAGTGTGATTGCTGGATATGCTTCTTTGCTTTAGTGTTTATCTGATTCCAGTGAAAACCATGAAAGGATACACAGTTTAATGCAAAAACTTTCCCTAGTGATATACAAAATATTTAATTGTTAGCTACTCTTTTTTTCCACCATGCTCTTAAGTCAGAACATTTTAGGGGTGGTATAGTAATCTTGAAACTAAAGAATGTATAAGTATAAAGTATTTAGAGTTTGAGAAGTCTCCTGGCTAGAAATTGCAATTGATATTGCCTTGGAAAAAGCAGCGTTGTAAGTTTGTGTTTTAGTTCAGTGCTGGCTCTATAAATTGGTTGTGGATTGTTGGCCTGTTAATTAACGGTTATTAAAAAAGCCAAAAAAAAAAAACAACCAGAAAACAAGACCGTGAATGTATGTGGTAATTAGATGGTTCATATAACTTGGTCTGGGCTTTTGAAAAGGGGAGTTTCCCCTGCTGGCGAATTCATTAAAACACATTGTAAAAATAAAAACTATCCCCCTAGTAATAATTACTAAGATCAGAATTAGTAAGTTCAGACTCAAAAGGCTAGAATAACAAATTTGCAGGTATACTGAGAATTCAAATGATGAAATGTGAGGGCCACAGTATATATTCTGAACTTGTTTCTAGAGGTTATTATTTTGACATTCTCAGAGCAATAAAATGATTTTTTTGTTGATTTGATCAAATTTGCTAATTTGTGTATTTTTCTTCATTCCTAAGTATTGAAAAAAAATAATGAACATTCCAGAGAAACTGTTGTTCAGTTCTCTGAAAAGAAAAAGCCCTACAAAAACCGGTGTTTCTCTTCTAAAATATATGTAAATATATGTTCACAGACTTTATACCTGGGAAAAAAAAAAAAAGGAGTTGTTTTATGATACTGCCTCTTTTACTGTGTCTGACTAAGGAAAGTATCTAGTTATTTCTAACCTTTGTTTAGAAAATGTTTCCTTTTTCAACAGTATGAGGAAATATATCTCCTATTTTAAGTCCTTCTGGAAATAAATTACAGTGACCAGCTTTATTAGTGGAAGTTTCAAATTGCATATATTACAGGCAAATGCAGACTGTTTTAGTTGAGGATAACCTGTAGCTTCTTCTCCTTTCCCAGCAGTGGGAAAAAAAATAGTTCTGAATAATTCACAAATTTTCTATCGAAAAGCAGAAAAACGAGAATTGTGTACTTAAAGACAAGAGCTCATGAGCTCTATCAGGAGAAACAGAAATTCTGTTAGAGAGTGACAATGGTATTTCTTACAAAAAAAGAAGCGATGCTTTCCTCTCATTTTCTAATTATCTTCTATTTTTTCAAAGTGTGACTCCTTACAGCTATATATAAACACTTAGAAGTTGTTGTATAATCTAAATAAGCTATATAGAAAGTGATGAGGAAAATGACGTCTGCAGGATGTGGCTCATCCCACATATTTAAATCACTATTGACAAGCTTCTGACAACTTTTTCAAACTGTGATGCAGCACATTAATTTGTTCAGCCATTCCTCCTTCTCAGTTTCATTCCTTACCAGTTCCAGATAGAGTCTCAGGTTATTCCATGGTTGGCAGGAGACAGGACTCGCAGAGGCACCACAGCAGACAGCATTGATGGGTCAGTGAACTTGTTCCCTTTTCAGAAACACTGCGTTGGGACTGGTTTAGCTCATTTTCCTAATCACAGAATACAACTCAAGAGTTTGGAGAGCACCTCCTCCAAGTGAAATTGGGATGATTCACAGTTGCAGCCAAGCTTATTCTCTACTGTCACATCGACTTTAGCTTTAAAACAATGAGTTTAAATGAGTAAACTCTTAACAAGTTTAATAATATTTAAAACTTCAATATTACAATTGCCTTTGGCAAAAATCAGAAGTATACTGAGGTCCACATGATTCAGATTCAAAGCAGGTTTTGTGTATTCAATTCCTTGTAAATCACCTCTTCTTTAGACAATACTTTAAATTTTGATGTCGTTTGCACCTTTAATTACATTATTGTGCGCATGATTAAAGAAAATATCTAAGAAATATTCATGACTCTTACAGACTTATTCACCATCTATTCAGGATGGAATTGAAATATATCCTTTCTCTTCCTTTCTCTATACAAGCTGACATAAAAGATGAGTGGGTTTCAGGGGTTCTTTCTTGAGGATATCTATCTGTTCTCACTGGGTCGCATAAATACAAGTGGAGACTGTGGCTTATTGTATCTCAAATAATAGCTTTTCTTGAATCTCAAAGGTCTTTCCTTAGCTTCACACCTACAAATAACATGAAACTTTTTGATTTGGAGATAATTTTTTGTAGATCTGCAATACTGTATTTTATTCTCTCTTCTTTGCACATTCCTCACATATAGCTGTGTGAAATTTGAAAGAGATTCTGCAAACCTTAATCATGGGGAAGAAGACTGTATTGAACAATAATGCCTCTTTTAAATGCTGCTTCTCTGTTTTGGAAAGCAAGCCTAAAAAAATAATCCTCTATCAGTGTGGGTCTAGAGTATACTAAAGGTATAGAAAGGTTTAATATTTCATAGAATATACCATTCTTCTTTTTATAAACCTCATCAGAGGTATATTATAAAAAGCAACATTTCATCATCACCTGAAGGTGGATCCTGAATGGATACAAGTTTCTCTCTGTTTCTGACCCCTAAATTATGAAGAAACCCTGAAAAAAAGTGTGTAAACCACACTGAGGTTGCATTTACGTTTCTGAGATCCCAGATTTCCCTGAAACAAAAATGGCCTTTAGAAATATGAATGAACTCCTGACATATTACTGATTTTTGGTGTGAAGTGGAATAATGACAGTTTAAACAAGAAATACTAACAATTAATAACATTCTCATTGTTTCAAGATTCGAATTGCCAACTTACACGTGATGCTTCTATTTCTTATTCTATATCATAATTGCATTGTTTTCAAAATGGTTAGAAGCTCCAGTTAATTCTCTGAATCTACAAGGTAGGTATACATTATGATGCTGTGAAAACCACTCCTGAAGAGCTATATTTAAATCCACATCTTCCCTTAGTGCTTACTTGCATCTCCAATGCTCAGCTGAATTTAAGATAAAAACTTATGCCATGTTTACTGTGTTGCATTATGGAACATAGCATCTGTGTGTTTACATGTGTGCACAGGGATATTTGTATTTATAAACACCAAACTGTGCTCATCCTTTTCTGAGAGCTGTGGGTCAGAGGGAAAAACTCTCTACCAGTGTCTAGAAGAAAGATAATGAAGTGGCCAAGAGCTTTGTCTTCTAAAACTTTTGCAGATTCCTCCAGTAAGCTGTTTCAGATGATTTGAAGTGAAAAAAGATCTGGCTATAATGACACTGCATTTTGTGATTAAAAATTTCAGCAGAACATGCTGTGAGTTTTCAGACGTGTGCATGTACATAAAAATCAAATAAATCTAGGATATTTAATCCTGTGACAATGAATTTGAAACTCCTTTTTTTTGTTTATTCTTTTCAGAAATTACCAACCCACTGCAGTCTTGTTCCCATTCTTTTTTTTTTTTTTTTTTGCGTAGTTCTTCTTTTTACATACTTCTTTTCCTTCCTTCTTTTATAATTATGACTACTTTTCAAGTAATATAGGATAATAATGTAGTAATTCAAAAGTAGTGCACTTTCCACATTACAAATACCACCATTTGCTATGAAAGTGCACATTTAACAAAACTTCATGTCAGATAAGTACAAACCCTCAAGCTAGAAGATTTTGAAAGGCAAAAGTTTTTCACTATACAGCCAGTTTGGTTTATGTGGATTGGTGACCTGTAATTTCAGTTGCTTTATGATTATACTTTACTGGAATGCGTTTGTACTTTGGTTGTCTGGTAGACTGGTATGACAGCTAAAACATTTGGGAATGTAGAAGTAATGCATGGTGAGAAGCAGAGTATTCTGGCATGCCTGATATTGAGAATTGACTATGTAAAAATATCCAGGCCAAAGAGAAACTATATCCTTACAGAACAGCTATTAGAAGTTGCAATTTCAAAATGGCAATCTGCATATCTGAGGGCTGTAATCTGCTTTCCTGAGGGCAGTCAGTGTACAGGTTTGGTTCAGAAGACAGACTGGGAATTGATTCAAATATTCTTATTTTTGATTCTTGTTTCTTCTGTGTTCCAAGGGAAATTATTGTCTCTAGCTCTTTTCCTCCTGTTTCTTTTTCATATTCAACGATATTCCGAGAATTTTAATATTCATTGTAAATCTGCTGACCAGATCTACTGACAGTGCTATATTTACATTATAAAATTGTATTTGTACTAAGTTTAATCTTTGTTTAGACCACTGCTAAATCAAGACATATTTTCAGATATCTCTTGATTACTTTCTTGCCAATGTGCAACAATTTGGGCATGAAAATATTGACGTTCCATTGTAATGCCTTGAGCTATTGTATGTATCTAAATAAACACTTGTGAGAGATCCATAAAGCAATATCTGAAGACAGTTACTGCTGTAATAAGGAAACAAGGCTCTTGGAGTGTAATCAAATTAAAATTATGTGCACATAAACAAATGGCATAATTATTTTATTAAACGTGTAAATCACTTTTTGATTTCTAGAACGATTTCTTTTTGCAAGTCATGAAATATTTAACATGAGAGATAACAGACTTCCTTACACAGAAAGCTTTTCAACCTTTCATAGAAGAGAAAGGCTGTCATTATGCTCTCTAGAAAAAATGGATCCTAAACCAGTTGAGTCAGGCTTATTTGACACTGCTCACAGTGCAGACTGTTGTTGGTATTTGAAGACAGTCCAGCTCTGAGCTGTAATTATGATGACAGATCTATTCATGTTTGTTGGTGCTGAGGATAGACAGCTGTTTTCACTTGCTGACTTAAAATTTGACAACTGCAGTCCCAACAAATGCTTTTGATGTTCATACGTGACAGAAATAAAAAGATCAAAAATCACACATAAAATGTCCTATCCTCCTTCTCTTTATCTGATTTCTGAATCCATAGAAATGTAGCTCTTGAAGGAACTTGGGGGGATTTCCCAAGTCAGATCCAAGGTGGTCCTAGCTACCCAGAACCCATCAATGTGTGTTGCTTTGTCCCTGCTTTCAAAATGTATGGCTTTCTAGGTGAGGTCTGGATGGATTTTTCAAAAGATAGAAAAATTTTTCCTGGTTTTGATCTGGGATTTCCTTGGCCTTTGTTGCATCAGTTGCTGAATTCTACCTTCCCATTCTGCCCTAATTGTAGGCTTCTCATTCTTTCAAATTATTAATGTCTACAATAGCCTCCATGGTGAAGGTCTGACTTCAGATGAAGAGCTTTAGCTGTTACTCAGCTCAGGCTTTTTCTCCGCTTACCTTGCTTCTGCAGTGTGTCAGCAATTCTTCAGTCTTATTTTACCTTCCCTATCCCACCATATGCTTAAAGCTAGAGCTGTTACTCTGTACAGAGCTAGCATTAAATGAACATGGGTAAAAACAGAAACTGTAACTTCTTGGCCTTCTACAGAGCCATCCTGTGAATTTGTTTCACTAAGCATAAATAACAGCTGTATTTTCCTTTCATTTGTAGTCAGGTATATCATTCAGTAACTTCTCTGTGCATTTCGTAGGACAGGCTCATAATAAAATATATATGTCTGTTTATATGGTTGGGAATCAAACCTAGTTTCCGTGAAAAATGTTTTGCTATTCTTTCATAAAAAGGAAATTAAGAAATCAGTATGTATGATTTTACTAGAAACACATCTGATGGGTATACGCTTTGGCTAAGGTACTGCCACCAGGCTATTATTACCACACCTATTCAAATGACATTTTATTTCCTACACTGCATTTCTGAGCAGCAGGCTGCTTTAGCTACTGCAGAGTCACATCTACAGAAAGGGGATAGATGTTCCACATTTTTCTTTATGAAAATGGAGAACTTTTCAAATTCACTAGCTAAAATACCACCAAAGACGCATTGCACAATAGATGACATTGTCCTAAAGAGATGAAGAAAATTTACTATATAAATTCTCAGTAGAACTCACAGGGCGTTCTTGATATAATTAGTAATTGTGTGCTCAATGGGCACATAGTAAAAGATAGTTCCTTCCTACTATTCTAATAATGGAAGATTGCATATAGATGTCTATTCAAAAGAGAGGATACAAGACTACTGCTAACAACTGTAAAAGAGAAAGAGGAAGAGAGGATGAGAAAGTTTAATTAACAAGTACTATGCAGAGAGATATTTTGAAGAAAGAATGACTCATAGGATAATAATGCAACTTTGCCAGTGGCCAGGAGAAAGAATACAAAGGAGCAGCTCAATTTTAATGAAGTAGATTTAGTTGCTGTGTCTTTAGGAAGTTGAAAACATACTTGTTTCCCACTTATTTCCTTGCTGTATATTCCAGTTTAAGTTATAAAAAAGAAAAAGGATGGGGGGGCTGTTTTCTTTATTAATCTCTGATAAGGTCAAAGGGTCTGGGATATATCTTTTGCAAAAGAAAGAACTCTGTATGAAAAGCAGTGTCAGGAGAAAACAAAAGTCAGAACAAAATGTAATATTTTGCTAAAGATTACCTGTGAGTCAGAGGTTTTACAAGTTTCACATGTCACATGTCACAACATTTCCTGAAATGAACAGTTTTCAAAAATGTGGTTATGGTACCTCTAAAACCACTGGAATGGACTGGATCTGTTATGAACTCACCAGAAACTGCTCTGACAGGGGCTGTGGCCACTAGGAATCAGTGTTTTTATTAATCTTTTCATTTCACTAGAAGAAATTTAATTTAAATCTCAGAAGATTTTCTGTATTCCCTTCCATTCTTAAGGCATGCATGTTAATGTGACTAGGATATTTCTTGAAATATCCTCATATCCTGGAGTATCCAGGTGTATGCAGGAGTGTATCAGAAACACATCTGATTCAATTCACTACTCATTTTGTCGACTTGGAAATTTCTCATAAAAGAGAAGTAATTTCTCAACAGAATTGTGCCAACCCATTTTCATTGTGGCATCTTCAGATCTATGAAAATTCCAACTTCCTTTGGCAAAAGAAATTAGAGATGGAGTAATCTGGCAACAAATGATGTTGTTCATTGTACTGCCTGAAGAAGAAACTGGATTTTACCTAATGAGGCTGAATGTAGTGCTTCATTTGGCAAACTGTGATCATATGAGGTACAGTGTTTGCACAAGATTAACAAAATTGTTTGTGGCAAGTGTAAACAAATGCTATTCTCTGTTTCCACAACAAAATTCTCCATTTTTGGGAGCAGTTGTCTATCCCAAATTCTTAGTAAATACATACACAGTGAGATATTTCAGACACAGCTAATGGGTACTGAAAGAAGCGAGGCTTCAAAAAGGATATCCTTGAAAGTGAAATTAATGGTGTATTATTGTTCAGAACAGGATAATTTTTGCTGGATAAGCGTGTTCTCTGAATTTGATTCTGTGATGACCAAGAACTTCAGTAATGTCTTCAACTTCTGTCTCAACCTAAAGTTCAGCTTAGACCTTGTCTGAAAACGATTCATGTGTGTGAGATATATGAAAGGGCACTACTAAACCACTGCAGTGTGTCCTCTTCTTCCCAGCAGTATGCTGTAATACTTTATATCTGGCCAGCATGGCTGAGGTCAGATAGCCAACTGTAGTTGGAGCTATCAGGCTCCATATCATCTTGTCTATTTTATAAGAAATATTTTTATGCTCTTATATCTGTCCTGTTAAACAGTTCTACCATAAAATTGTTTTAATGACAAAAAAATTACCATGTTTGTTGTGGTGTCAATTTGCTAACACACTGAGGTGTAAATCAAGCTATCCTAATTGATCTGTTCCTATAGTGTGTTACAATATTGCTTCTATTATGTCATTCTGACACACGCCAAGTATGTCCTGCTGTGAGAAAAAAAGATGTCAAAGAGTATTTTTTTGAGTAGATCTCATGATTCGTTAACACAGTTTCAGCCCTTGTAAACAGACAAAATGTAAAGTACAGTAATTTCACAATTATAAACCGCACTGATTATAAGCTGCACTTCTGGGTGTCGACAATGTTTCGTTCTTTGTCCATGTATAAGCCGCACTGGATTATAAACCACACTTTCATTCACAGCAATTATCCGCGTGCAACTTTCACAAAGTTGCGAACTAGTAACAGAATCGCGGGATCATGGGGTTTACTGACTCAGCTCAGGGCTACTGCGGGCTCGCACTTCTGGGTTGTCAAATTTCTGAACTTCATCCATATATTGGCCGCTCCGGATTACAAGCCGCACTTCCAGGTTCGGACCAAAATTTTAGTCAAACTGGTGTGGCTTATAATTGTGAAATTAATGTACATTACAGCCATAGAATGTATTTTAAGGTATTTCCCTATAACATATTATATATTGGAGTTATATAGTAGTATTTTTTTTCTGTACTACATTCTATTTATTTGTCTAACTTGCTTTTTCAATTTTCAAAATAATTTAATGTAAGCTGTGCTAAGGTGCCATGTGCAGATGCTCTGCTTTTTGTGCAGAAAGAGGCTTACAAAATTTCACATATTAATTATAGAGAAATTATTTGTTATTGTTTCTGTTTTCAGCTTAGGAAATTTGAAAAAAAACCTGAGATTAATGATATTAAGTTTTTGGAGCAGACATGTCTCATTTAACTTCAGCAATGCTTATAAGGCATATGCATCTGAAAGACGTAACTAGGGTTATGAGTTGAGCTTTTGTAGATGCAATATATCCTGAAGAGAAGGCTTTTACTCAAAGCTGTACTGGGATTCAAAAATTTCCAGATAAGAGTGAATTGAATGAAGCTAGACTGGTGATATATGGTATTTTGAGAGTTTGATTTTGGTTTTAAGAAACAATATTGTGATCGATATGCTTTAAGAACAAGAAAAGTGATTACCAGTCTTTAGTGGTAGTCTATATATTGCCCATCAAGCTGTTCCTTGGTGAGCTGGAGTTGAATGAGAATTTCTGAAAATTTTCTACTTTTTTTCAATAGTTATTAATCCCAAAGCCAAAACTGAATGAAATCTGAAATTTTGGCTTGTGCAGATCTAGTGGAAGGAGTATTAGCTAGTGTATTAAAGGAAAAGGGAAGTTTTATATGTGAGAATTCCAGAAAGCAGATGAGCAAGTTGGCAAGTTCAAGATTGTTGAATACTGTAAATGTGCCTTGACTTTTCATGATAATTTTTTTTTTCCTTAAAGGCTTTAAAAACTAATTTGGGAGCAGCCCCCATATGTTTCTGGTATTTTCACTTTGCTCCTCATTCATCCTTTTGCTCCATGAGCCCCATGAACCATAGCACACAGTTGGAGCTATCAAGTTCCACACAGGAGAGAGAATAAAGAGGAAGGTGGTGGAGCAGAGGGAGAACAAGAATCTCATTCATTTTGTAGTTTTCTCTTTCAGGTTCCAAACATAATATCCCAGAAGAAAAGTCTCAGTGTCTGCTGCTAGTCCTACAGTTGTGGATAGAACTGATAATTTTGCATGGTTGTGGTGGAACACCATCTGGCAGCTGCTCACTCACTGCCAAAGCAGGATGGGAAGAGAATTGGTAGGGTAAAAGCAAGAAAACTCCTGAGTTGATATAAAGAAGGTTGACCAGGTAAAGCAAGAGCCAGATGAAAAACAAATTTTGATTTGTTAGACTAACATAAAGGGGCAGGCAATTTACTACTTTACTTTTTTTTTTTTCAGTATTAAGTCTGATCCACTGATGATCTTTATATGGAACACATAAAATTTGCCATGTAATGATGAAGTTTCAAGGAAGCCTGTATTCTGTGTTGTCTCTCCTGTTTCTTCCAGGAGCTTTAGGATCATTTCTTAATACTCTTTTCAAATTAAAATTAAAAAAAAAAACAACAACTAAATTCTCTTTAAGAAATGTTAAGCAGATAATAAAGTTTCTGGTAGAATTAGAATTCTGTTTTATGATCTATTGTGCAGTTACAGACTAATTTATCAAAACCACGAATACACAGTGGACAGGTGTCTTTTCTAGGGGCCTTTTTGATTGTATTGATTCTTATTTTAATCAAGAGTTGTAGAAAGACTTTTTATTGCACTCTCTTAGCTTTGTGTTGCACAGACTGACAGGTAGCACACTGTAAAAATGACTGAGTGTGGGTTTTGGCTTTTCCACCTACCCTAACCTTTATAGAAACACTTAAAATTATTTACAGCCTCTTTGACTGCAAACTTGGTGTTCAAGTTGAATCAGAGTGAATTTTAATTTTAAAGTTGAAATAGAAATCATGGTTTTTGTATGAACAAGTGAACTTGCTGCATAAGCACTATAATATAAAATCAAATCTAAACAAGTCCTTGAAACAACTTCAGATTGTTGTGGCATATCAGTACAGACAGGATGGGAATCATTTAGTATTCCAGTAAGATTTTAATAAGATAACCTATTACTCAGTGAACATTATAACAGGTAATGAAATAAAGTAACATCTGTTTTCCCTATGAATTCCATCAGCTGTGAAGCAGATTTTGGTTCAAAGCTATATTAGAAGGAAAAAAATTAAACACACTAACATTTTTATCTCCTGTAACTAGACTTCCCATAACTGCTCATAACTGGACTGGCCTATGGATACACAGTCATTAAAAGCTATATTTCATGATATAATAATTTGCTCGCATAAGCACAATATTTGAGGACAGCATGTTAGCAAAAGAACAATGAGAGAGCTCAGCCATGTCTAATTTTTTATAGTAATAACAATTAAGTTAATGACCTCAAATTGTTTGATTTCAAATAGGCTTTACTTTTATTAGTCAAAGAGATTGACACTTCTCAAGCTTAAATTAGTTTTGAGGTTCTGTAAGTAGAGATCAAGAAGGTATTAAAACCCATAATCTATTATGATTTTTGGGCCCCTTATAAAAACTAACCCTAATGAAGCTACCAAATCAGACATATTCTTAACAGGAAGAGTTTATTGCTGCCACATCTTCAGCATCTCTGCTGAAAAGTTGTAACATGTAAAAGTACACTTCATCATAAGGTAAGTAAGGAGCAAGCACATAAAGCACAAAGAGAAAGCATAAAGGGAAAGTATACATGCAGGGAAGAGAAGCATAATCATACAAGGCAGCATGCAGGAAATAGGTTTAGCTTTACAGGGTATGGGGAACTAATTAAACTCCCCGAAAAGTTTACTAAAAATTTGTGTACAAGCACTAAAACCAAATTTTGTGTGTTACTAGTAATTAACATCTGGTACTGGGGCCTGTTGGTTACCTCCAGTTTGTTGAACAGTCCAGTTGAAAAACTAAAGAACTCATAACTAGCAGGAAACGTTATGAAGAATAAAATGGTCTGCTTTGTATTATTGTTGCTTTTGTGCTAAAGGCTTTTTCCCACTCTCTACAAAGAATATTTTCTTGTCTTTTTCCTGATCTTTGATTCCTCCTGCGCATCAGGATATGAAAATACATATATATGGGTAGGTGAATATTCACATTATTTCAATGCATATGCCTATTTGAATTATGCATTTATGGAGCATGAGGAATACGTGTGTATATATATATATATATATATATATATATATATATTTGTGTGTGTGTGTTTGTGTGTATAAGGAATAGATACGTATGTATGGAGAAAATAATAATTTTGTTTTGGTCAAAAAGCTGTCCCTGCTTCCTGGAAAAAAAAATTGTCTTTGGAAGCAAATGGCTTTATAGCTGTCAGGTTCAGCTACAGAAACCATTCAAAAGTAAAAGTGAAGCAGCACACTCTGAAAAAAGGGTCATGTAATGTTATGAATTTTTCACTTACCACTGGTCTGGTTAGGAAACATTTTCATGAGCATCCTCATTCCTGTTTCTGGAGCCTGGTCTTTCTTGGCTTTGCCACTGTTACAGATAGCATCAATGGAATATAAAATAATAGTATATGGGCACAAAAGTGCTGAACTGGGTCAGTGTGTAAATGCAGAAAACAGAGATTTGAATGTAACTGAAGACTATTATCTTGTAGGTGTGCAGTATCTACTTGATATCCATAACTCCTGCAGTGTCTCAACACTTCCTATGTTCCAGAGAGAATTTAGTGTAAGCAACATTGAAACTTTTTTCTTCTTCTGGATGCTGCAGTGACTGTTCTCTCCTTGGTTGAGCAGCTCAGCTGTAAATATATCTTCTGGAAACAATGGAGGAGGTAGAACTTGGGAAGGAAGAAGGGGTGGAAGGGAAGGTGTTTTTGAGATTTGTTTTACTTCTCTTTGTCCTGAGGAGGATCCTGAGTGCCAGAGAAATTTCCCAGACCAGGTCTCAATCTTAAAATTCTCTTGTAATGTTGGTAGCAAAAGTCATAGAATCATTAAGATTGGAAAGGATCTGCTAGATGAAGTCCAACCTATGAGCAAGTACAACCATGCCCACTAAATCATATTATGAGGTGTCATGTTCACTCATTTTCTGTATGCTTCCTGGGATTGACTCTTTTCTTTCTGTTTTTGGTAAAGAAATTATGAGCTATGTCTTGTATTGTATTTCAAATAGCATGTGAATAGGTAGTAATGTTATAAGAGAATAGGTGATATAAAGGACAGAATTAAGACTGTATTTATAACCTTCATATTAATGTAACCTGAGTTTCTTAGATATGCTGTGTCCTCAATATTCCATCTATAGTACTTTGCATGTAGAAGAAAAAAATGTTACCTTTTATTAGTGTTTCATTAAAGAAAAATCTGTTCTCTCAGTGTTTGATATTTTATCATGAAAGAAATACCAGTAAATGCCATAATAGAAATCAGGGGTATAATTATGTTTTTTGTCATTGTGTTTATTGCTTTATGCCATCTAGTGGTCTCTGCACTTGGTATCAGCTTTAGTAGCTGCAGAACTTTAAATACATTAACAGATGCTATTCTAATGTGATTTTTTTCATGTTTTCTTGATACATGATTGGATAATGGAAGATGTCATGATGAAAAATCAGACAAGTTTCCTTGTTGCACATCTTAAGATGGAAATAATTAAACAAACTTAAATAACAAATGTTCAAAATGTTATTACTAATTTGAACTGATGCTGGGAATTTTTCTTTCAGTGTTGCATATGTGTTTGTTCTTAGTTTTGCTGAAATTTTGACTGTGAATAATGAGGTGCTGAAATAAGTAAGCTGACCAGAAAATGACTTACAATTAAAGAGCGGTATGCGGAGTGTTCAAAGATTATAGTATTATAGAAAAAGGTATAATTGCAGTTCTGGGATTTGACTGTCCTTAAGAAATATTGTTGCCCTGAAGGGTGAATTTATTTTTTTAAAGAATTTTGCTTTTGTTTTTTTAATGGATGAAAAAAAAAGAAGTATCACTACTTTGCTGGGTAAGGAGAATTTGAACAATTCAGAAATCCTTAATCTGTAATGTTGATAGTGAAATATGAAATTGTGTAAATGTGACTGGATAATAGCTTTTGAGATACACATACTGACCCTACAATTTGTTCAGGATATCCATTCACATATTTATCCATTCAAGTGCTGAATTTTCTGTAATACATCTGTACAGCAGTAAGTTACTGCTTCTAGAGGAAAGTGAAGTAGTTGCAGCAAATGGGCTGGGACAGACTTTTCTCATGGCTGATTAATTCCTTCACAGAAATCTGGCAAGCACAGTTTATGCTTTCCATGTACAATACTGCTAATTGCCAATTCTCATAATGGATCTTGTATTGTGGATCTTTTTATCTCGTATCACTTTTAAACTATTTTTGTTCAGGCAATTTGGTATCCCAAAAATTCAGCTGGAGAAATCAGGAAATAACATTGGTGGATTTTGTTTTCACTGAAGAAATGAAATTAATATTGTCTGGGTCTAAAATTAGAATATACAGTAATTTCATGACTATAAGGTGCACCAGATTATAAGGCACACTTCCGGGTTTCAATGAAAATTTTAGTAAAAAGTGTGCAACTCATAGTTGTGAAATTACTGTACTTCAGTGAACCTACATTTGCAAAAATATGAAAACTTGAAAAAAAACCCTAACCTGGTCTCAATGTTAATATATAAAATGTTCATAAAAGTAAATAAAATGTTCATAAAAGTAAAGATTTAAAAACCATCCATGATTTTAGGATTTGGATTGGCAATTTTGCACATAATTCTAGCATGGTATATCGAAATGCGATTTTGCATTCTGGCAATTCATCCCAGTTGTAAATGGAGCTGCTGGATTGTCTGGAGCTCTCCTGGAGCTGAAGCTGTTAAACTAATTTTACTACCAAACTAATTCTGATTTTCAATCACAGCTCAAAAGGAAAAAGTTAATTGTCCCTCTATAAAACCCAGTCTTCTATCAGTGGTGATTAGCAAATTGAGATGTGTTTTATGATTTTCTGTTTGGAAGCGCCAGACCTGCACTACATGTGCATCTTGCACCTTAGATAAAGTATAAGATATTAACAAAGGGAAAAACCAAACAAACCCAACACCCACATTCTACTGGCTTTTACAGTGAAGATTTTAAAGGAGGAATAGCAGATGTTCCCGCAAAAGCAATATACTTTTACACTGCTTTCAAGCTGCTGAACCACAGAAGCCAGGTTTAACTAAAAAGAAAATTTACAGAGGCTTCTTCTGCTGTGTTGTATTAGACTGTGGTAACAGACTGAGCTTTAATTTTAGTCTGTAGACATGGGCAACCTGAAACAGCATCATTGTAAAAAAATGAGCACGTGCTTTGTTGCTGTACTTTTGCCTCTTTGTATGGTAGAGGTTTTACATGAGAGACTAATGTTTCATTTTATTAAATATTTACCAACAATCTATCGGCCATATGTCATAGAGTTCGCATGGTGACAGACTTTGTATTCGTCACCTTTTCAAGATGACTCTGCTAAATCAATGGTGTTATACAGGTTCACAAAGACCTTTCAGGAACCTAGGTTTTGTTTGTGCTGTCTTTGCTAGTGGCATCAGTATCACGTTTGTGTTCTGTTGAAATGGTTTTTAGGATAGAGTTTTTCATGACTGTTCTGTGAGATACCATGGACGATGTCAGGACTTCTTTCTCAAGTAGTGTTTATCTGGCAGTATTGTCTTCAAATATTTTCTAAGTGCAGAAGTGCAGAGACACTTTCCATATGGAAACATTATCAGTCAAAAGTTACAATAATACTTAAAAGGCTCTTTTTCTCTTTTTCCTTTTTTTTTTTTTAGAATTATAGAATTATGCACTGATCTAGTTAATCTTATGGATTGTTACAGACTAATCAACGAAAAGGATGGAAATGATAACACCTTAAGTTTTTGTAAGATTTGAATACTAAGCACAAGGGAGGGGGGAGTGCTCAATATATTTGTTGAAACTTAGTACTTTTTTTCTGTCTAACAGAATTTAAAGACCCTCACAGGGGTCTTTAAATATTAACATATTATTTTAAATGTTTTCTCATACAGAATAATTTTATGTAAAATGGTAAAATTATAATTTTATAGGATGTTATTAGTAGCTTCTAATTTATGTAATTGATAAGATATATTAACTATATAAACATGTGGTATATTTGCGAATTGCAATGACAAAAACCGATTAGATTTCAAGGTAAAGGTGTATGTTATCATAATTAGGACTTCCAAAATATAACTTAATGAACAGCAAGAAACAGATAATTAAGTGAAATGCAAGAGAATGTCTTTGATTACTAGGAGGAAAAGGGAAGACTTCAAGGAAAGGTCACTTTCCATGTTGTACTTATTCAAAATAAGGTTCTCAAAATTGTTTGGTCTCCAATATCGTGCACAGCATTGCACCCCAGTTGGCACAGGGTTGTGCCCCCTCCAGCCTCAAGGGATGTCACCTAGGAGGATTCAAAGATCCCTGCTAGGAAAAGCATTCCCTAGCTCCACTCCCAGCAGTACAACTTCCTCTGTCTCCATCACTCAATCAGTTTAGTCACAGATGCAGGAATAGGAGGAACGGGAGGTTTGGGTGGCCTGTCAGACAGTGGCAGCTCTCAGAGTTTTCACAGTCATATACCTGACCCCTAAAAGATTATTCAAGGACAAAAAGAGCCTCATGTCCCATTGTCAGTTTGTAGTGCAGGTGGTAGTTGGGTGGGAAGTCAGGCTGACATGGGTGCTCTCATTTCCCTTTCTTCAAAACCTTGGTCAAAGCTGCTGAGACACTGTGGAGGACGCTGGGTCAAACAAAGGGAGGCAGAAATTGTACTGTGACTCACAGATAGAGCTGCCCAGACACTTGACCTCTTCTTGTGGCTAAACACAAGGAAATAAATCAACTCTATGGTTTTATTAATGCTGTGCAAGGCATGCTGGATACAAAAACCTCGATGGAATGCAGTGAAATAAATTAGATAATAATTTGGGGGGTAAGCAGTATTTATTTTTACATTCTTCTCCCTCTCTCTCTCTTTATTTTTTTTCCCCCTGTGGATACAGAGGAAGTAGTTGGAAATTATTTGTTCAGAATTGCAGCCATAATCTCAAATGCAGCTAGAGAAGAAAGCACAGTGGCTGCAAGTACTTTTTTAATTTTTTTGTAAACATCTATAGACCTTATGATCATTGAAGAAATATAAAAATTAATTAGTAGCCACTGGCTGACTGAGACATGATTAACAAAACAGGTAAAGGTATTACTGGTACTTGGATCCTTGACCAACTCCACAAATTTGATTTTGCTATGTTACATTCTAGAAGCACTTGAAAAAGCATATAATAAAAGAGTGTAGGTGAATTTCTCCCTTGTTTGTTGTGCTAGATTTCAAGGAAGTGTTCTTGTTAACTAGATTTCTCTTATGTTCTGGAGGGGAAAGTTGTAGCAGGACCACTTTGTAAGATGATATTCAAAATTAAGTCCTGAAAAATGGTGTATTATTTGAATTTTTATTTTAAAAACCCCACTCCAAACCAGAAGGAAGGCTAAATGCAAGATTTATTGCTAAATGCTAAGGTAATTAATAGAAAGAAATAGATTGTGACAAGAAAATTGGCTGCATTTTGACTTTCCTTTTATTAGCAATTCAACACAAGTCATTACATAACAATACTTTCTAAAAAGTATTATTTACCATCATCATAGACAGAGTGATAGTAAAAATCAGCAGATGCATTCTTAAGTGCAATTTGGAAAAGCATGTTTTGATATGGTTTTCACAGACAAGATAGGTAATATGCAAAGAAAATGAGGAGCATTTAAGACCATTCTGGATAGTGAGTCAACCTCTATTATAGTTGAATATCAGCCCCCTCTCCACAATGTTGCTGTGATCCTAGTTATAAAGTAGATTTGTGGCAACCCTGCTGTGGAGGTGTTAATAGGGGATGATGCACTTTACAAAGACAGCTCTCACCTTAGGGATAGCATCTCTCTCCTCACAGTCTGAACAATGAAAAGTGGATTTTTCTTCATGTTCCTAATTAGGCATATGGAGTCATATGCAGATTAGGCTGTCTTTAAATTTTTCTTTTACAATTTACAGTGTGTTGACTGGCATATTAAAGACTGACACTGAGCTGACCAGTTCAGAACCATGAAGAGCAAAGAGCAACATTTAAATTAAACTGTCCATCTCTAAGAAAAGCAAAAATGGTACAGTAATATATCATTACTACATCTAAATTTCCTAAAAATTTACTAGCTGTCAAAAGTAATTGTGTCAGTTAAAATATTAAGTTTAGCTCTGGAATACACCTTATTTCTCCCTGTTTGTTTTTTAATTAGTGTTACACCACATGAGGACCTGCCTTGCGAATGAATCTTGTGATGGAGCTAGATGCCTCCCTGATGCTCAGGTCAGATAAGTGTGGTTAGGCCTAGCTTGGTAAAACTGACATAGAACACTCTGAATGTGAGTTCAGAAAAAAATAAATCCTCCTCAGGATTTCATACCTAAACCTATAAAAGATAAGAAATATGCAATACCTGGAAAGTGCTCCTTTTTCACATTATATTTAGGGAGAAAATTGACCTACAAGTAAATGTTAGAGAAAAAAACTGGTTAGCTGGTCAAAAGAAACATGGAAACCATTGTTTTAAGCAGTTTTAAAATGCATTTTTATAAAAAAAGGGGAAACTCTCAAAGACGTTAACCTTTTTTGCAAACTTTATTTTCTGAATGAAGACCATTTCAAAATCAATAATAAACCAAAAAACCATGTCTACCAACCAGTTTCCTGCAGTAGCTACTATGACTCAAATACCATTTTTTCTATAACCTGAGAAAGCACATTTATAAATTCTGCTTGCTTGCCAAGCTTCTTTTCTATATGGCTGAAGCCCTTTTTTATTAGTATTCTGAGCTATTCATGAATCCCCAGAGCTTTTGCTTCTTGGTGGCTTAATCTCCAGATATAGCTGATGGATGCTGCCATAGGTGATTGGAAGCATCCTCAGCTGCCTGTTTCTTTCAGGGCTGTGAGCAGTTCTGAAGAGGGGAGGAGGAAGAAGTAATTCAAGATAATGTTTAAGGAAGGATTTTTGTGAAGCATCCGAGCAAGAGGGAGTTTATGGCCCTAGGCAAGACAATGAAAGTACTGCTTTGTTACAGAAAGAGAGGGATGTATTTATTCTGAGACATTTGAAAGTGAGGTAGTATGTATTTATAGAGGTTTGAATATAAATGAACTGCTTCAAAAATTCAAAAGGTCTGAAGGTCTATCTGAAGCCAGGAAGGAGTGTCCCTGCTTGGTGCTTATGGTGCTTATCTGCTGGGAAACAAAATATTAGAACAATCCCTCTTCCCCTGGTTCATTCATTTCTGATGTCCACAGCAGTCAATGAAAGACGAAAAAGTCTTGTGCATTCCAGGTGCACAATTCAATAATCATCCTCCCACAAAGGCAGCTCAACCCTTTCCTTGTTGCCAAGACTCAGGGAATAGAATGTACAATGAAGCACAATGGCTTTCTTCGTAAATTGTATGTTTTTATCTCTTTCAGTGTATGAGGGTATAGTATAACATTTCTGTAGCTGTGAGAGTGAGCAGCTTTTTCCAAACCTGTAAAAGCTGTTCCAAATCAATCCCTAAGTGTTAGAGTGATTCAACCTTCACCTTCTCTGCCAGTGTACGAAGCGTCAGCAGCCATGTATGCTTTGAGTTCTTGCCAAGTGCACTCACAATTCAGGAGAAAATAACAAGGAAAAATGAAATGGCTTAATGGTTGTTGCATATTAAAAAGACCTTGAGAATTTTGTATGGAAAAGATTAAGTTGTCTGCAGTGTGCAGAAAAAACTGAGTGAAGTAAGTTACTAGAAATGGTAGTTGTGTAAACCTGTCCTGTTCTCCAGCCTCACATTGTCTGAACAGCTGGGTTTGCATTGAAGTACAATAGTTCAGCAATGTAAACAATAAATATTTGGAATCCTTTTGTCTTTCTAATATGAAGAAAATCATAGCTGAGTAAGAGTACTTCTAGAATTTATTATGCTCCCTTCTTTCAAAACTATTTTTTCTAAAGAATTAGTGAGAGAACTCTGATGTGAAACAGAATAACTTAAAATGACAAAAGATCAACTTCCAGAAAAATGGAAGATGTTGCATATCCCTTCTCTCTGTGACAGGACCTGGGGGAATGGCCTGTGTCAGGGGAGGTTTAGGTTGAATATTAGGAAAAAAATATTCACCCAGAGGGTGTTTGGGCAATGGAACAAGCTCCCCAGGGTCACAACACCAGCCTGACAGAGCTCAAGGAGTGTCCTGTGTTGGGCCAGGAGTTGGACTCAATAATCATTGTGGGTCCCTTCCAACTCAGAATAGTCAGTGATTCTGTGGTTAATGTAATTCAGTTTGTTCCAATTTCCAAAAATAGCAGGCAACTTAAAATCAATCATTATTATTTCTGCCCTTTCCAGACTTCTATAAAAATAGTTTTCACAACATGCAACAGGAAAGCCTTGCCATACTCTCCCTGATGATTTAGAATGCTAATGTACAAATGATTTGCCTTTCTCTTGAGAGAATTTTGAGTTAAACCTTGAGCTAGAGGGTGAGCCACCATTTATTCCTTCTCCAAAGAGTGGATGTTTTGCATTATTTGACATATTTTGAGATAGTATCTGCTTACATGGAAGACAAAAGTTCATTTAAGTAGCCTTTTACTCTAAAGCCAGATTTTTTTGTTGTGATCTAAAAGACAGATAAATCTTCAAAGCAAAGAATTCTATTGGAGTTTACCTCTGAATTTTATTATTAGATTTTATGATAGTGTGTTAATGTGAACCTTTCAGTTCAAATACCAGAGAAGCTGAAATGAGTGAAATCTAGACATAGTCTGAGGTCCTTTTAAGGCTGTTGAGAGAAGTGTAACTGGTAAGTAATGTGTAATTTTCCTCTTACAGATATGGGAACTGTCATTATTCATTTAAAGAGAGGAATAAAAAACCCAACCCAAAACTATAAGCCAGAAATCTATCTGGGGCAAAATTATTTTCCTGAAAAAATGTCCTGCTGTGATAATTGTAACCTCTTGAGAATGGGGCTTTATAAAAGAATTGTTGACAGATCTTTTGCAGTTGGGTACTTCAGTTCTTCATTTTGTTCTATTCCTAGACATGAAAAGTATCTGTTTCAAGAACTTAATTCACAAATTGTCTGATTTGACATGCTAAAGTCTAGCAAAATATGCTAATACAAAAGAACCTTTATTTGTAGAATCAGATAAATAATGTTAATAATAGAGTGACTTCAAATTCTTTATTAAAAGCAAATCTGAAACTATGAATTCCTTTTTCCAAAAACACTGTTTTTCTGTTTGTGGTGCTTTCTTATGAAGAGCAAGTTTATGTATGTTATTAGAACTGTGTATATATGCATATTTGGAAAACTTCATAGAACATATTTTCACTTCAAATGATAAATATTTTAATGGTAGTTCTATGCATTGTGAACAGTACTTTGAAGAAAATTGTATCTTGGCAGTGAGAATAAAAGTTAGTTCTTATGGAGAGAACTTCTATGAATGCACTGTAATAGGAGGACTGAAATGCATGTTTTAATTTTGCATGTGGTTCTTTTTGTTGCTGTGTTGCAACAGATTTTAGGTACCTGCAAGTCCCAGTGATGATCTACAGCATTCATGTGTTTTTCATGAAGCATCATTGATTTTTTGTGCCTGGTTGAAATCTCCAGTGAAAGACAGAAACTGGGAAATTAGTACTCTGTCTGCACATGATGGTAGTTTACTGCAAAGGAACAACAGCAAAATGAAGATAAGTAACTAGATTAAACTTTTCAGGGTGAATAGGCTTCTTTTGGTATGATTTTAGAAAACTATGCTGTAGTACAGGGTATGGTGTACGTTTTCTCCAAGTAATGTTGAGCTGCTGGAGAAACTATTATCTAGCAAAGCTGCAATTTAGTTTAGCAGCACTTCACAACTAGAAAGGAAAAAAAAAAAAAAAAAAAAAAAACGAAGAGGAAAAACCCCTGAGATTTCTTAATAAGAGTATTTAAAATGAAATCTCTGCTATAACAATCATTGCAATTCACCAGAGGGTAAGAAATTGTGCCTTGCAATAGAAAGGGTTAGTTGAGGTTCTGTTTCACTGAGGTTTGAAGCAAGTTTCTGAGGCTGGCTTTTCTTTTTGGTTCTAGTGTGGGAGAATTCTGGAGATCCTTTCTGAATTTTGGCCTTCATCCAAACATGCTTCCAAACTGAAACAAAGATTTAGTACCTCATATTCCTGAAGTTGACTCCATATTTTTGTTCTCCTTGGGATTTGTTTACAACACAGTGGATTTTTAAAATTTGTACTTGGAGTTTGTGTAATAAGACTTGCAAATATTTCCTGTAAGTCTGTACATTGGAAATGGTCTCTAAATTGTG
The DNA here is from genome assembly GCA_013186435.1 of Turdus rufiventris. NCBI lineage: Eukaryota > Metazoa > Chordata > Aves > Passeriformes > Turdidae > Turdus > Turdus rufiventris. Next base: position 394,200 of record PYHW01009386.1, read on the forward strand.
ACTATCTTGTATTGCTGAGGTACAATATGCCAATTAATTCTAAACTCACATAAAACTGCTGGAAAAATGAGATATTGCTTGGGAGCTATGGCCATTGAGGGATCAACTTGAAGGGATGTGGGCATGGATCTGCTTTTCAGTGTGGGGTGGAAAAGGCAGAGAACAAATGCAAGCTTGGTCCTGGGTGCCATGGAGAGAGTTTTCCTTGTGTTGCTGCAGTGTTCATGGTACAAAAGAACCAAAGATAAATAAGTCCAGGCTGTCCATTGCAAGAAAATAGTGTATTGTATGCTTTATATACAACTTTTGAAGTCATGCCACTCTTTAGGAAAGAATTCAGTATTTAAGATGCCAAAAAACATCAGACCAAGATTGGGAATAACTGTGGCTACTGAATGAATTTTATGTGTGACTCTATAGACTTGATCTTTTTTCTTGTGTGTGTGTGTATATACATATATATATATATATGTAAAAACATATTATCATTTTTCAAACTTAGCTATTCTTTCTCTTAACATTTTACTTTTTGAATATTTAGTCCTTTGGTTTTTTTCTTTGTTCAGTCGATGCTTCATCTTTTTAAAGCTTAAAAGGCTGATTGGTTGTTGTATATTGATTGATCCCATTTCTAAGAGAAATATCTTCTTTTTCTGTTGGAAGCTTAAAATTCCAAAGTGAAAGCTTCTGGTATGGATGCATTCTTGCAAATAGATGAAAAATAAATTTAAAAAATTATATTTCTTTAATTTTGAATTTATAACAAAATGCTAAAACATATTTTTGAACCAACTTTAGTCATCTCAGTAACAGTCAATAATATTTATGTTTTTATGGACTCCTAAACAATAAGAATTATTATATGAAATGGTATATATAGTAGCTGCTTGTGAACTCCACGACCAGGACTCTTATGACATAAGGTACAAGGGGTAATTAGAATATACCAAGTGCTCTTTAAGGTCACCATAAAACTTACAATGCTTGGCGTGTAATCCCTTATTTCAGTAGAAATTTAATTGGTGTATTTTTTTATTCAGGCTCATTTTTATTGGGTGGAGCTCGAACCTATAGTTTCATGCCTGGCATTTAGTTAGGCCCACTCTGACAGAGAATCAGATTCTTAATTAGATGTGAAGATATTAAAAAGACTTTGGTTGTCCAAGGTAGCCAGTGAGGAAGCTGAGGCAGTCCAGCTACACTGGATAAATGCACAGTTTATCCTCTAGCAACGAGTATCCAATATCTAGTCATTCAAAACATCTGAAAAAGAAGAAGTCCAGCATTGCATGTTTGTGGATTTTATATAAGATTGTGGCCACAGGTGGGTTCTGGATCTAAATATTAATTAAAATTTTAAATGGTGTTGAATAAATGTGGAGAAGGGTGTTAATTGTGGCAGCAATGAAAATTTAACAGTTAATGAAGAAAGAAGGATCTCATGCATACCCAGCATAGGATCCTTACCTTCCCATAGCACTTGGAACTGGTCATTTAAGAACACAAGTATCAGGTATTCATGACCAGGGATTACTCTTTTTTATATAAATTCTTGTCATTAAATCAGTGAAGTACTAATAGGTTCCCTATATCTTAATATTTCAATGTAAGAAATGTATTCTTGAAAGTATACTAATTTGGATGAAATGAAATGGACAGCCTTCAATACCTAAGCATAACAAAAGCATTGTTATCTTCATTTGAGTAGGTCCTAAGTAATGACAATCATTATCGACTAAATACTGAATAAAATTGTATCATTACCTATACAATCATTAAGGAGAAAATACCACAGGCTATTACTGGGGCTTTTTGAGTTCATTTTGAAGAAAATTGCTTGCCAGTAGTTTTTAGAAAACTGTAAATTTTATTTGCCATTTTAAGATTTTCCATTTTAATTGTGTTTGGAAAAGTTCCACATCTTAAAATATTATTTCTCCCTGAGCATTGGGAGATTTTGAAATAACTTTTTTGGCTCACTGTGTTATTTAGTTTACCATAGTCAAGTGTTCTTCAATGTCTCAAGCCCCAGCACTTCAAGAGTTTGTCACCTTTTTTCAACAGTTCATCCAATTCTTGTGGTTAGTCAGCATAACACAATGTGATGTGATCTGTGATGCTGAGTTCCTGGAAAAAACCTGACCAAATTTCCAAAGAATTTAATTTATAAAAGAGAGAACTTCTAGCCTGTTAGCAATGAGTAAGCAGCAAGCCTGCAGTTGAAGAGCTAAGGTTAGGGACAGAGTTTTTTTTATTTTCTGTATGTCAGTCAGGTCACTTCTTTTCTTTGTACTTCAACTTCTTGGATTGTCCTTAAATTTATACAGAAAGAGCTGTAAATGAAGAGTTTGTATTCTTAAGATCTATGTTTCTAAAGGCAGAACATCTTTTAAAAAATTTACCTATCCTAATCACTGGATGATTGAATCATTTAAAAGGGTGTTCTCTTCCCTTGTATTGTGGTTTTAATGATGAATTTAGTCTGAAGTCCATTCTTTGTAGTCTGGCAGTTGCTACAGACAAAAGCAAAATAGTTGATGTCCTGAAAGAGCTAAATATGCCCACTGGCTGAGCAGAAAGAATTGAATAAGTGTGGAAAGAAGCTGCAGAGATCTTAATAGATGTCATCAGTCAGAGAAGCAAGCACTGTGCAACAGGCGTGGCTGTCTGTGCTGAAAGAGGCATCACGAGCTGGATGCACTCCACTAACGTATTTTCTGCTTCAGGAAAAGACATAATCACCCTGGCCTTTTTCAAGTGTCTTTTCAGAGGAAACTCCAAGATAGTAGCATATTAATATTGTTTTAATATAAGCTTGCTTGTTTCAAAATAGATTATAAGGGGGGGTGAAATGGTGTTCACCCCTGCAGGCTGATAAATGTGTGCTTTCAAATTCAGTTCTACCTGTTTCATGCAGGTTTCCAGTAGTGTCAGCATGTTTATAGCTTCTATAGCAGAATTTCCTCGACACCTTTCATTTCTGAAAGTGATAGATCAGTTTCTAAAAGCTTTACATTTTTGTACTCTATAATGATTTTCATATATCCCACTAAAAATGAAATGTGATGAAATGAACTGGTGGAATTGTGGAGGGAAAACAAAAATAAAAATTTATGTTCTTTTGCTACTTTAATGCAGTTAAAATCTATTAAAAATGCCCTACTTTCATTGTATGACAAAAAAAAAGCTGTCGTACTGTGTCATAATTTTAGCAGAAGTACATGTTTGTGAAAATGTGTTAAACTGGAAATTCTGAAAAAAATTATAACAAAGCCTATTGTGTTATTGATTATGATAATTTCATAATTATCAAAATGGCACAGTGAATTTTGAATTGTGCAAGTTTTCAAATGGAATTTACCTGGTAAGGAATAATTCTATCATATTCTAGTATATTGCTTGAAACATGCCTAGTTATACATAAATTGGAATTTTTATTCTTGTTGGAAGAGATTATGAAGTCTTGAGGTCTTAAGGTTTTAAACATACTCTGATATTCTACTTTTTTAGTACATTTGGGTTGAGAAACCATAGACCCACTAGGATTTCCCAGTTTGATGTTGTTGGGATAGGCCACATAAACATACATTCTACTTAAAAATGGGAGTATCTGTGGTTTAGAATGGGAAGTTTCACTTACTTCAAACTTACTCTTTCTCTTCCATTGCTACTATTTTGGTTGTTGCACCAACTTTGTAGCTTTATCCATAGTAGAGATTGCAATTGCTATATTTTGTTGAGTGTAACTTATACCTCTGTTATTTCAATGTGTTTTGTACCACTCTTCTGAAACAGAAATTCCATATAGCACCTGCTTTCTTCAAATGAGCAAGTTTTACATTAAAATTAAAGTTTTATATAAAAATATAATCTTTATGTGTGAAATATCTAAATAACTAAAGAAGTACTCTTGGCATCACAAATCCAAAATATAGCCCCATAGCTCCTACTATGAAAAAGATGAACTCTACCTCACCCCAAAGGAGCACACCTGGTCAAGACAGTGTTGGACTCTGACAAATCAACAATTTTTGTAGTGTTTAAAAGTGTTGGTCTAACTTGTGAAATGTATAATGTTAATGATGAGATTTATGGATGGATGTTATTGAGAATAAAACCTCAGGATATTGCCAAGACAGCTATGTGGTAAACAGGGTATTCTTTTCAAACAATTTTCTGACAAATCAGAGTTTCTGAAAACTGTATATTTTCAATTTGTGGGCTTCCTATTGGAGTTCAAAAAAAATGTAAAACCAGGTTTCAGAAGTTACAGACTCAGTAAGTTGAGAGTTTCTGGTGACCTTGTGACTTGATATAGGCAAAAATTTACTTGAAACCAAGCTGATGTTTACGCTAGCAAAAGTTATATAGTAGGTGCTTAAAATGTTTTGATTTTCGAGTTTAGTCCAGTTGAAAACAGAGAACTTCTTCATTTTGCCAGAGATTTTAACACACATTTTTTCTTGTTTAAAAGTACTGTTGCCATGCAGGTGTATTTCTACACTGACATCTGGAAAGTGGCCTGGTTTTCTTTTCTACAGAAAAGTTTCCCAAGAATAAAATTGGCTTCTGGCTAGATAAAAATAGAATTATCTTATAAAAGAAGGAGAACACTTGGCCAGGATGGTAAAAATTGTGTTGCAGGGTTTAATTTTGCTTTATTCAAGAGCTTTGTGAACGTGCATTCAATATTGGATGTTCTGGGCCCTTGTTCAGGCAGGTCTGGGTACAGAAGATAGCTGCTCCTGACTCCAAATTTTAGGAAGTGCCATTTCTTCATAATCTTAAACTGGTGGGAAAGGCCCTCCTCTTCCAGATTTCATAAACTTTTTGCAATGGATTCCATGTGTTGCAGCAGCTCCAGAGATGGCCACAGAGATAGTCAGGTCGCTCCTATGAAGACAGACTGAGACGGTTTTTACACCTTGGAAGGGAGAAAGTCTCTGGGGGTACCTTGCAGCACCTTTCAGTAGCCAAAGCAGCTACAAGAGAGCTGGTGGGAGATATTTTAAAAGGATATGTAGTGACAAAACAAGAGGGAGTGGCTTAAACTGAAAAGACAATAAATATCGATTGCCTGTTAGGAAGAAATCCTCTGTTGTGAGGGTGGTGAGACACTGGAACAGGTTTCCCAGAGAATCTGTGGATGCCCCATTCCTGAAAGTGCTCAAAACCAGGCTTCATGTGACTCTGAGCAGCCTGTTCTTGTGGAAGGCATCCCTTCCCATGGTAGGGGGTTGAAATGAGATGGTCTTTAATGTTCCTTTCAACCTAAACCCTCCTATGATTCATCAGGCAGGAATTCAGGAAAACAACAGAAATTTAAAATCTTTCAGTTGCTTGTCAATTGAAATATTTGTAAGAAACTATTTTTTTTTGCTTGCATATATAGATAGCTTCTGTCTTTCATGGATTTTGGAGATAGCAAAAGAATTACAGTAATTGTTTTTTTGGAAAGTTCACTTTGTTCTTTACTTCAGCACAATCTACTAGTAGTGGATGTCAGGAAATAATATTTATTAGAGTTTAGTGTCAGTTAAAGAGTTAAAGGGTTAAAATACAGTGCCTTGAGCTTGGTGCATTCTTATATTGAGAAACATGGATTGCACTGAAAGGCTAAAAGGACCAATTAAGATTAATATCTTCTGTTTGGTTTAAAAGAAAATGTTTGTATCATTTTTTTAGCAAAGGCAATTGGAATTAAAAGTGAGAAATGCTTACCTTTAAAAGGCTATTTCCTTTCCTGAAGTGCTCATAAAAGTGCAGCTGCAGCACCACACTGTGTGTTCCAAGGCATGAAAGCAGTCCTTTTTTAACCCTGAAAGAGCTCTTCCTCTGTGAGTTTTGGGAGGCTGCTTTCAGGGTGTCTCCTCATGGCTTCTCATCAGCCTGGTAATAAACTAGAAAATATTTGTAAGTGAGTCTGTATGGCAGGACTGCAGTTAAAGTGTCATCTGTAATCATACAGAAACTTCAGAGTCGTGAGAACCTGATTGACAACGTTCCTTTAATTGAAAGAAGAGAGGGTTGAGTCAGATCTACAATATTTTGTGAGCAGATAGAGACCATCTAGGGCACTGGTAGTCTGCAGTAAATTGTAGGCTGAAAGCAAGGAATTGTCTAAGTAAAGAATATGGTGGCTAAGAAGAAGTTGGAATTATGTCACTGACATCATTCTGCCTTTGCTGTCCAGATATTTTTACCTGAGTAGCAGAAAAATTTTGTGGCAGTAGAAGACCTACAAAGAGAGTGTGTGTGTGTGTATATTTTCACCAGTGGAACAATTAGGGCCTCTAGTACACAAACTGAATGTACTTGTGAAGGGGGCCTTTGGGAAGCTGCAAGAACTGACCTGAGGAAGGAGGCAAACTAAAGCCACTCTAATAGAAGGAACAGAGAGGCTTGCAATTCAGAATAAGATTTCTGTATTAATAAATTATGATTCTAGGGTGACTTTATTGCTTGGCAGCAGCCAGCCTGCTTCTACTTCCTTTTGTGGGGGGCAGAAATTGGCCTTCTACTCAGTTCTACAGTTTAGAGTTTGGGAATAACTGTAAGTCTGGGCCAGAGTTTTGACTACTATTCTATTTTAAATTAAAAAAAGCCTTGCCAGCTTTTGTGCTGTTATCCTAAATTGAATTGTAATGTCTCTAATCTGCAATAAACCCACCCTAAAAGTAGCTGTTCAAAGCTCACAAAAATACAAAATGCCTAGTTTGGCTCTCAGGGCAGTGGTCTGTTCTGCTGAACATAAAGACAATAAACCTATGGTAGTTTTATTTTCAATTCATATGAATAACAATATTAAAGCCGGACATTTAATTAAAAACTTGTCCCATTGCAATTTGGCACACATGGTTACACTCTGATCTGTATATAATCCATATATAAAATGATACAAATATAAAGAATTCTTTACAACAAAAAAAACTAAGGCACTAAGGGAAATGCACTTAAATTTAACAGGCAGAACTCTCTAGGACATTGATATTGTTAGATGAGAGAAGTGAAGCAAAAATAGTACTGGAAGAGCTGACGCACACAAGTGCTGAGGTCAGAATGAAAACCTGTTTGTCTGAAGATGCCATAAAGCTGAAGGAACTGAGACTTTACCTCCAGCAGTTTCTTTGAAACTGTGGTTGTCTTATGCTGCGGTGGCTGTGTTGGTTTTCTTTTCATTTTCAGGTTGCTGTTTGTGGTGTTATATTGAGTAAAAAAAAAGAGTTCAGCCTTTACATATGCACGTAATCCAGAGGAATTGTTCCAATGTACTTTCTTACATAATAGTTCTGTATTTATTCTCCCTGAAGAATGAACAGTTCAGTCTCAGACTAGAGATATATTCTGCTAAGGTTTTTTTAGGTAAGTGCATTATCTTGGGCAGTAATTTTTATCTCCTTTCATCATAACAACTTTGTTAATAATAGATTTTTCTGGAAAGTAAAAACAATTTCAGTGGTTGAGGAGAACCTTATGGAAGTATGATGTGGTAACTTTGAGATTCTTTTAAGTAAACACACTTTTGATTGCAATTCTGGGATGAGAATTTCCTTCTGAAGACTCTCTAACCTTTCCAAGACCAGCATTTTAAAGCTGAATTTTGAGCTGCAGTGAATGTGTACCAATGGGGAGACTAGGATGCAATTCCTGCTCCTGCATGCTTAGAAATACTGAGATGCAGAACTTATAATTTGTTAAAACAAATGGCACTTCTATTTAACACCTAACGTATCTACTGATATAAATTATCCACAGATTGGCTCAAAGAGATTGTTGCAGACTTTTAAAGAGGCAAGTCTTTTAGTTAATTTTTAAATTTTTTTCCTTAGCAGCGTTTTCATATTTGTGGGGATCGGAAGTATAATTAGTAAAATCAGTAAAGATTAAACCCTCAGTAATAAGGTAGATTAGATTGGGCATCTATTATAGTTCTTTATTGAAGGTAAAACTTTAATAAGTTTATGAAATTGGATTCTGTATTCGACCTTGGAAATGCTCAATATCAATAGCTCAGAGGAATCAAGAGAAATCAACAGTTATCAAAAGGTAGCTTTCCTGACATCATTTGTTCAAACTTCCTATGCCTTTTAAAATATAAAGACACTATTCTTCCTTAAAAAAGAAAGCAAAAAACCCACACACACACACACAAAAAAACCAAAAAAACAAAACAAAACAAACAAACAAACAAAAAAAAAAAAACCAAAAAAAGACTACAAATCTGACTTTGTTTTATTGGGTGTATTGTGAATGAACATCTGGGATGCTGTAAAAGTCATAGGTGCCCTCAGCTCTGTCTCTTTCATTCCACAAGTAATGGATTGCTTTCATTTAAGATTAGAAGTATTTCTACAAAGTGAGACCTACTTTGATACCATCATAAAAAGGCACTTCTGTACCTAAAGAGATGCTGTTTATAAATAGAGAGCAGATATGCTACTGCAGTTAGTTGAGGAAACCTAATTCCATTTAAAAACATCAGTGAAGAACTAGAGTAATGCTTAATAATTAATGAATATGATTTAAGTCCATTTCAAGATGATGACACTTTTTAAAGGTCCTGTAATATTTATAAGAAAATTTTACCTCCCGTAATACTAATGAATGAATTTTTTCTGACCCTTACTGAAAGTTACACCTGTAAATTAGTTTTTCAGCTTGCTACTAAAGGGTCAGGTTTTTTCTTCCCCAAACCACAGTTAATTTACATAGTTTTGGTAATGTTTTCAAGCTCTGTAGATTTGCCTCTTTTGTTTAGCATGGTGTATTTCTTGTCAGTGACTGACTATCAGCTAACACCTGACTACTTTAAGAAGTTTTAAAAGCCCTATACATAGAATCAAAGATTAGTTTGAGTTGGAAAGAACCTTAAAAGTCATCTAGTTCCTAGCCTTCTGCCTTGGGCTAAGACACATTTCACTAGATCAGGTTTGTGCACAAACTAAGTTTTGCTAAAAAGAGTACTATTTTAATTTTTTTTAATCACAAAGTCTAGACAGACACAAAATTATATTAAAAAAATATTTAATTTTATTGTAGCAGCATTTTTCCACTTAAGGGGGCTTAACAGTAAGGACTGTAAGGACATTGTTCATCTGATTTCGACAAATTAAATTCCATTAAGGAGCTGTGCACCGGTAGAATGTAGAAAGGTAGTAGTAGGAAGATCACATGAATAAAATTTCAGGATAGATTTTGATGCAGTCCCCCACATTCCATGAGTTCTGGGATTTGTTAAAGGACCAGCATGAGTTGGAGGAGGCATGGATTGCAGTGGTAACTAACTCCTGCCACTGGCCTTTTCTTCCAGCTTGTTTGCAGGTTATTGGTACTCCTTGAAAAGCCACAGTGGAGAAACAAAGCAGAATTATTGATATGTGAATGATGTGGTGCCCATTTATGTCTGTTCTCATCGCATGGCATTCTAAGGCATCTCAGCCTTCTTGTTTTTTTCCAGGCTTGCCTCTCCTATTAACAGATTTATTGTGTGTGTTTATGCCAGTTTAGCCAGCTATGGGCTTATGGTCTTTGTGGATTTAGTGAAGAAAAATCTGGATTTTGAAGAAAAATCTGTATTTTTCAGTATCTTACTGAACAAGCATTTCTGTGTGACTGTTAGGGAGTGTTCTGAACATCCACTGTTCTCTGGACTATAGAAATATTTAAATCAGGACTATGTGCAAATGACTTGCAGCTATTAAAGATTCAGATTGAATGCCTGCTTCTGAAAATGAGTAAGTATTTTAAGAGTGGCTATAATTTTATATTCATCATGTTAATTTCAGCAGAGGCTGGAGTTTTTTGCCACCATCAAACTGAGACTATTCATGCCTAGATCTCATGCAGCCAATATTCCACAGCATTCCAGTGATCTGACTAAACATTAGGTTGGTGTGGAGACACACTTGGCCCCTGCAGTTGAATTGAATTACTGCATAAAAATGAAGCCAAAGGTGTGTGATGGAGTTCTGCACCACAATTTGTATTTCCAGTGCAGCTAGTGTATTTTAACTGATAACTATTTGCACAGATGTAGTTACTGTCCCTCTTTTGATGATAGGAATACAAGGTCACTCTTTTTGGAGGGATTGGAAACATGGAATTTTTTCATTTTGCCTTTAATGAAAATCTGGAATCAAGTGTTTCAGAAAAAGCTTCTTTACGTTGGTGAAGACAATTAATTTTAAAGTTCAGTCCATAAATTGCTTTTCTACTGACTTCTAACCATTGTACTGTCTTCAAAGGTGGACATTTAGCAACTTGTAAAAATTTAATGAAATTTATAGGAAAAAATAATTTAGATGTTTTGGTGTCTAAAATTTATCTGATGAGGTTTCTTACTAACATATTTTTAAATTTTTTGACTAAATTATAAAAATAGCTTTAATTTCTTCCACTTAAACATTACAGTGTGAATGGAGTAGTTGCTTCTGAGTGCTAATTTGTTATGAATATTGAATGGAATAGGAAATTGGTGTTAGGAAAGATAAAGGCAAGGCAATGGAAAGCATTCGTCAAGAAGACAGGAATTCCAAATTAAGTTGTGCAAAATGTTCACAAAATAGGAAACAACATCATTCTCTGGTAGGGTATTGTCACAGTCTTGAAACACAGCCCAGGTTTGCTTTGAATCAATAATCAGACAAATCCAGGACATCTTTTAAATTAAAGAAAACTGCTCAACACTCACAAAAATACTAGTCACTGTGGTTTTGCATGTGAGACACTCTAAAGTTTTGTAAAGAAAAAAACAGGAAGCAAAGCAACTGAAGTCAAGGAGTTTAAACCATGACAGATCAAAACAGAAGCAAATGTCCTCACAAACCCCCACAATATGAAACTGTTTGGTTTTTAATGGCTTCATTCCCAACAGATGTTTGAGAGGAGCTGATCTTTTGCCAGGAATGTCATTATCACCTCTTGCATTATCCAGCTAATACCAGGCATTTGTTGTCACTTTGTTTTGCATACTTTTCAAACTATATTTTAGATGCTGCAGTACCAAATTTCTGCAATCTTTTTTAATNTTTTTTTTTTTTTTTTTTTTTTATTCTGAGTGTGCACATAGAAATGTTGCCAAAGAGTAATTGGTGATTTTGGGATGGAGATTTCTCATGGTCTTTTTGGGTTATATTATGTCCAAAATTCTGTGGTAGCCTAAAAGTCCCAGGTTAAACATACCAAAAATAAAAATTTTAATGTAGAAAATGATAAATATCTTTGTCATTTTTCTTTTGGACAGGAAATGGGAAGATCTTATTTCCTTATAATTTCCAGCTCATCAAGTGTAGAAAATCTTTAAGAGTTGAACCCAGCAATACTGATGTCTTTTACTCATGATTTTAGCTCTTGGATTAAAATGCAGGTTTGTATTAGGAGAGAAAATGAAAGTCTGTGGTAGGAACTGACAAAGAGAAGTCCTAAATAGTTGGTGCCTACTTTTTGATTGTGTTGAAAGTATTCTCTTTACATAAGAACTACCCTAACTCTGGCAAAAGTGTGCTCATATGCAAGCCACCCTTAAGAAAACCCACCAAAACCCCCCCACAATAAAAACAAAACAAAACAGCAACAACAACAGCAAAAACAAACAGAAAAACCCCACAAAATTTCCTTTAGATTTTAAGGAAGTGTTAAATAAACTCTAGAATGATTCATGGTATGCTTTTCAAAAATTGAGGTTCTGTTAGCACAATGTCAGGAAAAGTTATTCTATAAGTGTTAGAGATGAAGGACAAATTCTTTCTCTTTTTTGATATTGATTTTGAATAAAATGAGCAAATGGTATAAAAAATTTTGTGCTATGTGCTCTAGAAATTTCCAGAGATGTTCAAAATCCAATGAAGAAAGACCTGCAACACCTGCTGCTAAACAGGAAGGTTGGACTAGAAGGTCTCAAGAGGTCCCTTCTGGCTAAATGATTCTGTGATTCTCGATTTAATTGATGATATATTTGATGATTGATGACTCTAAAATTTGCTTTTTATATTCTTTTGGTGTGTCAGCACAAGCAAAAAAAAGCCACTCAAAATCTTGACAAGGAAGTGTTAACAACATGTTAAGAGAAAGAATAGCTAATAAGTCCTCATTAATGTGTTATATTAGAAACAGAAGAGCATAAAAGATGAATTAGTTCCCTTCTCTTGATGTTAATGGATACCCAATAGTGGGATGGAATGGAGTATTAAAATTGTTATACCAGTAAATTCTTCTGTGTCTTGTATTATAAATCTTCTTTTATAGATCTTCAGTACTTGCACCAATAATTCTTTCATAGGAATGCAATATATTCTGAAAACATTAGTCATCATAATAGAGCACATTAATACTTATGTTAAGGAACTCATCTTTAACACTAAAAGAATGTACAAGAAGATATGGATTATTTTCCTACCAATCTTGAGAACTGAATTTGATTCTTTACTTCTGCTTTAAAACACCAAAGAGTTCAGTTAGCTAAAAACACTTCAGTTGGAGAAAGGTTTCTTGTACTTTGTTCCAGCTACAGCAAGAATCTCCCTTCCCTGACACAACTTCAGACCATCCTCTTGTGTCTTGTCACTGGTCACCAGAAGAGAGAGATCAGTTTCTTTCCTCTGCTTCTCCTTGTGAAGAAGTTGTAAACCACAATGAGGTGTCTCCTCAGTCTCTTCTCCAGGGGTAATGTGTTAAGGACTAACTAGATAAGTATGGAAGGACTGTAGCTATAAATTGCTCCAGAGTCTGGGTCAAGTGCTTGATGGTGCTCAAGAACACAGAACTCTTACTGTAAACTATTTGTGCTGGTCTGAAGGTTAACTGGAGGGAGGAATGAACCCCACACAAGTACCTTGTGAGAGATTCCAAGTTGGAGCTGCAATTTAACAGGAAAATTGCAATAGATGCAATAGTACAGAAACATTGACTTATATGGACAAAGTCAGAATACAATCTGTCACCCTGCTGGTCATTCTGGTGGCAGCTGTCTAATTAAATGGTGGTTTCAGTCCGGTTGGAGTGAAGGATGTGGTCTTGTCAAAGTGGTGATCCTGTGGAAATGTCTGGTCCTTCTCTGCAGGTCCAGTGGTGGTGGTGGAGAGGTCTTGTCCTGTGGGTATCCAGTGGTGGTGTTGTGGTGTCCCAAGCCCCAGATTATATCCAGGCAGGATTGTCTGATGCCTCCCCCAGCACAGGGAAGGATGTAATTCCATGAGTCATTTTGTGAGACCTTGACAGCCCATTAGCAGGCATGGCCCCTCATGGGAGCTGTTGCTTCCCCAGAGGGACTTACCGTGGTTGAGTCATAGAGAAGATAAAGAAAGCTGGTACACCCATTTTAGAATACATAGTTTGGTTACACTTTGCATTGTAACCCAAGACACTATTAATTCAAAGACTAAACTTTGAGGAGTATTTCCTGCCTTGGCTTCTCTCTTCCTTCTTTATCATACAACTTCCTCCCTTAATCCTGACAAAGCCTGTTGTAATCTATCTAAAGAAACAAGAGAATTCTCTGTGGAGAGGTCCATTATGTTGATGGTAGATTCTGAAGTTTGCTTTTATTTTTTGTTTCATATTCCTGTATAAGTATAAAGGTGTCCAGTCTAAACTTAACCATTCAGAAAATCTCTTTCCATTCTGAAAATTCATGTTATATCAAATGAGGGTAGGAATAGTATAGGACTCATTGTAACAGATTATAAATTATTTTCAAGTTTGAAATATGCAAGGATCCAAAAATATTCCTTTCTCCTTCTGGCTATAAGAATAATTCCTCTTCTTGAAACAAAATCTCCCAAAATTAGACTGCTCTCTACTCCTTTAGTGTGTTTCATCTTGAAGAGACAGTTTCTATTTCTGTGCCATAGAACTGGGATCTGATGTCACCAACTTCAGCTGGGTATTCAACTACAACTCATAGTACAGCGATAGAATTCATCACACAACAATCTAGTTGTGCACCAAGCAGGGCTTTGAAACAGATGACCTCCTCAGGTCCCTTCCAACTGAATTTATTCTGTGACTCTGTTTGTTTCTTCAACTGTCTATACAAATGAGGGCCCTCTGGAAGACACCAGCCCTCTACCTCCTTTCATGGCCTTTCTAAGAGCCAGAAGGATAATGTGTCTATTCACACTGTAATCCAAATGCATTACTAAAAATGCTTTGTGGTTCTTCTTATATCCTGGTGTATTTAACTGGTGGCTGTCCCTGACTTGAATTAGGAACCTGTCTTCAACATTAAGTTTCTTTGAGCAGGAATGTACTTTTGCTTTCTGTCTCTTAAGTAATTGCTGATGTCAGATAGGCAACAGTGTTTTCAGACGGGCTGGGAGAAAGGAAGCCCAGTTTCCATATAAAGGAGATTTGAGGAGGAAAAATTGGTGGTTGGGGGGAGGTTTGTGGAAAAGATGTGGCTTTCATATGAAAAGAGACAATTACGATGAAATTCGAACACATTATGATGAATTTGAACACATTTCATGGCGTGCAACTGGTTCTTGGGTACAATGGTGATGGAAGGGGAGGTGGAAGGGAAGAAGAGTAGAATGATGTAGACTATGAAATTTAAAGGGTCATCAGGAAGTCTGTGTCTGCTTTTAGATAGATTTTTTTTGGTGTCTGGAACTGACAGGCAAAAGAAAATCAAAAAGAAAAAAAGAGAAAGAAATTTCAAGGGAGTTATTTTGGTTGGTTTCTTCTTGTAACAAAGCTGAAAATCAGTAGGAGTTTTTCTATAAATTTCTGTGAGAAAAGAACTCTCCTAAAGGACTCCTACAAGCACGTTTTTAAACATTTGCATTGAATGGTAAAAACAAGATCTAAAACTCCACAAATAGTAACTGTCGACTCAGAAGAAGGAATATATCCTAGTGAGACATCTTGTACCATGTGTGAATCTGCCTATTTCTGGCAATTTTGTCATCGCACCCAGACAAATGGTGGTAATAGCCAAATGTAAGAATAATGACTAATGCAAAATCCAAAGTGAGCATCCTCTAGGTTTTCCATATGTCTATAAACAGGATTTGATTCCTTACAGAAATCTCCAAACTAATTTCAATTTTCCATGAGTTATAGCAACATATAAACCACTGATTTTTATTGTACAATAAAATCTACTGAAAGTTTATTTAAAGAAGTAAAGAATCACATTTATTTATTTATCTTTTTTAAAGTACTCTAATCCAGGTAATGTAACCAGATAAAATTAATAAGAGTAATGCAAAGTTTTGATTAAAATGTTAGCTAAAATATATGTGATAAATTAAAAAAAAAAGTTTCTGTAGGAGTACATGGTATAGTAACAGAAAGCAAGTTTTGTGATTGACATCTTTATAAAATTTGAATCAATTGTGCAAGAGATGGCCAGAGTGAAAGAGCCCTTTTAAGGAGAATTACTCTTTTATTCAGAACCTCATTTTTCTTCTATTCACAGAAAGCAGGGACCTGTGAAGTCACACAAAAGTGACTAGAGACTGGGAGGTCAGTAGGAAGAGCACCCCCATTTCTTGCTCTCTGAATATCTACATTTTGTTCTGAATTCCTATGGTCACAGTCACCATACAAATTTTTGGTCAGATATGGTATAAAGTTTTTATACTCTACACTGGGCTTGTCAGTGCTAGGTAGGTCTGACAAATATGCTTAAGCAAGAAGGAATTTATGAAGTTACAGCCAGTTTATTTTCTTTGAATAAATGAGGCGCTTTAAAGCACTAGTTTGTTGATCTGAAAACAATGTACAGCACTATATAATTTTACTAATTCTCTAATTTAATTTCATGAAGACTTCATGAAGCCTTTCTTGATGTCTAGAGTTATGCAAAGAGCAGCTTCTCGATGTCCATTTGTTTTATCTTCACGGTTACACATTGGTAATTTTGAAAGATAAATTTTTTAAGTAACAAGATGTTAAATATGTAATAGTAAATCATAAGGTTTGGCAGCAGAAAGCATTAAATAGGCATTTATTTTTGAATGGCTCAGAAGTGTTTTATTGTAAGAGAATGTCAGGCAAATAAAAGGAAAGTTCAAAGGGAGATATTTCCTTTTAAGAGCTAAAGAAGAGTAAATATCTTAGTAAATCTTAATATACTCATGGAAACTCCCAGATGCTTCTAAAGTTAAGCCATTCTAGGGAACCCCTAAAGATATAGCATTTTCACTGCTTCCAATAGAATTCCTCAGAGCTGCTAACCACACAGGTTGCCAGTTATTTGGATCACGTGAAATTTTTCTGATAGTTTTTATTCGAGACTCTGAGATTATAGGTGTAGTAATATGTAGGCTATCTTGGCGGTGAGAGATCTTTCATCTCCTTTCATCTCCTGGTCATTGTACACAAACCAAGACCTGGCTTTCTGGCTTTGCCGTAGCATCACTGTGCTATCTTTGCTGCTACTGTACTAGTAGAGTACTAGATTAGAAGAAAAGGGTATTGAAAAAATTGCCATGTAAATCTGTCTCACCTGCACATCAGGCAAAAGAACGAAGTGGTCAACCAGTCTCACTGTATGCACGACATACAAAAAGACACTCTACACTTCAGAAGGCTAATTCCTGTTTATAACAACAGCATGCTATCTTTTATACCCTCCACACAGTTCACATTTTCATCATTGGTTACAGGAAGTCGACATAATGTTCATTGGTGTAAAACCATCTACACCTGTTTTCCACAAAACTTTTCTAAAAATACTTTTCCCACTTCAGGTTTTCTTTCTGCTTATCTTCTCCTTCTGCTCTTCTTGATCTCCATACCAACAGCCTTGGTCAGAGAATACTTCTCAAAACAAACCTCGTTCATTAACCCTCTCTAGCCACAGACCAGCTGTGGGTCCTACAATAAACCAGGAAGACCTGTGCACTGGCTGTTTTCACTGTGAAACAATATCCCCTGAAGCATAAATAGCACAGACTTGCTGTCCTCAGCCCCAGTTTAGGAAGGAAGTACTATGCCTGAGGCATTGTGGTACCTATAGAAAAACTTACATGTATTTTATGATATAATTAGAATTCCTATAAGGACTTCTAAGAAAGAATGTAACCTCTTTGATACCAGTTGCTGTATTGTTTTTTTTTCAGCTATTTCACACAAAGCAGTCTGAAATGTAAGTATTGCCATTTTTGTGTTCATGGAAATTTCCTTAGATAGAGAACTGAAAGTAATGGGAAATCATTGGTGTAAGTGGAGCAACAAAACTTGCCTCTACTAAATGCTTGCTTCCATCTACTTGTATCAAAGCATTTTTATGAAATCATTATTGCAAATAGAAATTCAAATTGTCCTGGTTAAAAGGCGCAAAGGAGTTGCAGTGGTCTATGTTTGCATTTTCCCAGGAAGTGAAGGACGCATCCAGCTGAGGAGCAAAAGGCAAATTAAAGTTTATGAACGGATGTGAAAATAGCCGTTCTCAAAATAGTCTGATGCAGGTATCTTTCTCTTCTCTTTACCTGGTAAGATGCTAAGTGTTATCAGTGTTTATTCACAGACTTTTTTAGATGAACCTAAATGCTTTGAAAGTTTCTGAGAAATTTTATTTTCAAATTTTCACTTGCATGATGAAAAGGGTGAAATTGAAGCTTTCTATTTGGTATTTTTTTTTCCCAGAAACCAATAAAGGAAAGGAAGGAACTTCTCCACCAGTTGTTACTACTCCTGTGAGATTAAATAAGGTATGGTAGAATATGGTAAAATTCCACAGCAGCAAGGAAAATGGTGATGCATAAGTTGTCCATTAGACAGCAAGAGAAATGAAAAATAAAATGCCACATTTTTTATATGCTTGGCTGTGTGAATGACTGAGTTGTGCTCATCTAAATAAATGTCTAAACAGGTTGTTTCCAAGCTATGACTTGTAAACTGATAGACTGAAGGATGAGTTATGAGGAGAAAGCATTTGAATATGTATAAGTAAATATCTAAAATCTAGGCGTTTTTTAGACAGAAGGAAAGCTAATAAATACAGATAATTAATGACATTGATTCATGCACACCACCACATTTTCTTTTTTTAATTAAGTCTTCCTTTTAAATCTGGTTTTATAGTATTATGGAAGAAATATATTTGGTGCTTAAATGGTTATAAAGTTTACAGCTATTTAAGTTCTGTCTTAACACTCTGAGCAAGCAAATCAAGATACAGTCTAAGGAATTACTGAGTCTAATGAACTAAATAAACATGTAGAACTACATAAATGAAATTAGAGAAAAGCTTTTTCCTCCTTATTTCAGGATCTACCTATCTCAGGAGTTCAGATATTTTTCTATACCATGTCAATATTCTTCCAGCAGAAAGTTTTAGCATTCTGGTATATTGAAAGCAATACTTCAGACTCCAATTTGTTCTCAGGTAAGAAGATTAATTTATATGCTGATTAATTTTCTGGGTTGGTTGTTTTCCTCTGCCTTTGTCATATGTATGACTTGTTAGTAATCAATTTTTCTTTAACCTCTGTACACCAATTCTGATGGTACATGAATTCATTTGTTTGCTTTATGCCCTTCATTTGTAACTCTGATATCTATATTCTGCTATAGAACTTGAACCTTAAAAGTACCTGAACGCTTCTAGTTTTTTTGTGTTATGAGTGCTGAGCACTTAGCAGAACAAGGCAATTAGGAAATAAATATCCCTGTTCAAACTGTTCCACTAAATTAAGTGTCATTAGACAGGGCTTATTTTTTAAAGAAATGTGTACATATTCATGGAGGTACCGTGAGCAGAAATTAATTTAGTAGCCCAGTAGTATGAATGTTTCTGTATAGATTATTTTTCATTTTGCAAGAAACATACTGTTTCTTATATGGCTGGAAGATGAAAATATCAAACCACTGAGAGCATCAAGGTTCCCCTCTCTCCCATTAGTTTCCTACAGTGAATCCAAATTAAAACAGCTAACACAGATGTTAGATTTGTTTCCTTGCCTAGTCTAGGTAGTGGAATGAAAGAAAGGCCTATGGAAACAGACATTATCCATCCAAATTAAAGAACCCCAAACTTCTCTAGCCTGGTGAGGCATGGGCTTATTTGGTAAGTTGGATCATGCTGCTAGATGTGGAATTCTGTGAAAAGAGGTAGGAATCCCCTTTCTGAAGGACAGAGAAAAAGGAAAACTAATGGGATTACAGTGCATTCCAGAAACCGTTGTCCGTCTTGGTTTTCTCACTTCTGTGTGCCAGGAAATTCTTAAAGTAATTTTCTGAAGTTAAGTGAACATACTCATCATGGCTTACTTGTGCCTGTTAAGTCTCTGTGGGAAATATTTAATGAGGAAATATGTAAATATTTTGACTGGTTGTGCCTTTATTTTTGGAGTGCATTGCGAATGACACTTGAATGTATCAGGATGACGCTGTGGCAGCAGAGGCATGTAAGGGATTATTATTATTTTCCATTTTTTTTCTATTTTTTTTTTAATTTTTTTATTAATGGATCCAGCAGTAGCAAAAACCCCAAGCAGACCACAGCAGAGTAGCACATACCTAGCACAGGGGCATATTATGACTAACAGAACTGTGGCAGAGACTTTTTTGTCATATAATTTATGACATGAAGAGAGACTACAAGGTTTTCAAATCTGAAGGGATATTTTATGCTTTTATCTTTCTTTCTTGGGGAAATATGATGGTGTGGAATTTTTTCAGAATAGCCAAGAATGTTGACAAAGGTGAGATATTTAACAAAGGAGAATGGTATGTATGGTGCTATGTAGATTTTATCTGAGATTATTTCAAACACACAAAGAAAAATGTGTTTTAATAAAATTAATATGTGTGTTTGCAAAATTATATAGAAATAAATGTAAATGGTAAAGTAGAAGATAATAAATGCATGCAAATATGTTTAAAGATTAAAAATGTCCACAAGTCATGTCTGATCTATTGGAACTAGAAACTATACAAAATTTAAAAATATTCTAAGTGCTTCATAATGATCAATATTAGTTTTGAAATCTTAGAATGTAAAATTGAACTTCAGTATTATGCAATACAATCTTTTCTCAAATGCAATCAGATCCAATAACTAGGAAAATCATTCCTGAAGAGTTGGTTAGAACTTTCTCATAGCCACTTGTAGATTTAGACTTAGAATTATATCTTTTGTTAAAGAGAGTATGAAAATTTAACCAAGAGAAATACTGTGAATTCCTCAGATATTTTTGAATGTATATTTATTTAAACAATTATATTAGATTGAGTGTTAGAAAATGTCTCAGTTGTGTTCCACTGACCTGTTTAGAATTTTGCATGCAGCTTAAGAATGCAGCTTATTTTATTCTAAATTTGTCAACAATTGACTTCATATCATTGGTTCACAACAGTGGGGAGGTGGGGCAGAAGAAAATCACAATGCTACGATCTCTCTCTCTGTGCATAACTTTCTTTGATATTGTAACCATTCCATTACCTTCTGGGCTCAAAAATAAATGGATTTAACTTTTAATTTTATGCAGCTCATAATTTTCTAGACTTGCGACTCTTTTTCCGAACCCTTTTCAGCTTGTCAGGAACCTTTCTGAATCATGGAGAAATGAATCAGTAAAAGCCTCACTAATGCCAGATGTTGCCATTAAATCATTTCCTACTCCTACTTGATGTTTCCTAGATTTTGCATCCAAGGTCCACAATAACCCATTTAGAAGACTGCAGTAAGAACACGCATATTTCAGTTAAATTCTTTGCATTATTCTTGAACTTGTTACTATTTTTCCCTTTTTTCATTTATGTTTCAAATAGGAACAAACAATTCAAATCAAATATTATGCTAAGAACATGGCAGAGCACTTAAGTAAATGTTTATTTTCCTGTTGACACAAAAGAGATTTCTGTGTGCCCTTAAGCTGCATGCATATATGTTGTTCTGAATACATAAGAGCTGCCAGGCTGGATTTTGAGGTCAACTGATTAGTATTTTTATCATAACATTTGCATTGTCATATAGCACTTAATTATGAATATAAGAAAATTAAATATAAATTATAGTGGTTTTTTTACCCTGCGCACAAAATATTCATGTGATTCTTATAATACATTTTTTGAATTGTCTGCATTTAAAACCTTATCCTTATATAACTTTCCTAAATGTTCAAAGCATTAGTTGTCTGGTAAAATTTTAATGAAGAAGTGGGAAACAGCAATTTTTCTCTTCAGCAGACAGTATGTGACATTTCTTCATTTCAAATTCTCCTCATGTGCTAGCAGTAAAATTCATTGTATTACTCAGCATGACCTTACTGAAAGTTCTCTATATTATTTCTCGAATTTGTTGTCTTTTTGTGGTGTTTGTGTAAGCATCTGTACAGGAGCACATGCTCATGAACAAGTCTTTCCTTATTTTGAAAGCTGATATTGAAGTGCTTTTGTTTGCAGAGATCTCATTTTTTCATGACTATTTGAATACTTAAGGTGTTGAAAACTGTGGGTTTAGCCCATTGCTCAGACAGGGAGAGGAGAGGCAATTCCCTGATGGAGTCTCTCCTCTCTGTCTGGAAGTGCATTGCCTTTTTGGAAAAGTTGATGGCTTATAATTATTTGCTTAAAACAGTGTATTAAGTTAAACTTAATTTTTTTTTTGGTTGGTTGGGTTTTTTTATTTGTTTTTTAAACTGAATAAAGAAGGAGAATGAAGTTGTAACCAAGAATATGACATTTTGGGAGACGTTTTGGGAGTTAGTGTGTATTTTGTGAAAATAGGGAGGCCAGGATGTGTTTACAAATAAAGGGTTAAAAAGAGATCCTCAAATTAAATCCTGAAATGTAAGAAAGAAATATTGAAGTATCTCATATCAAAAATAATTTTTATCAATACATGGGTGTCATTTGCAAAATGGCAAAGGTTGATGACTGTATCACTTCAGAGAATTAACAAAAGTCCACACATACAAATACATATTTAGGATATAAGTGGTTCTTTTGCTTCCATTGAATGCCCTTGTTTCCCTTTTTCTTGTTTTGTTGAGTAATTTTTTTTTCCTTTTCTCAGTTGCATATATAACTCACAAAGCCACTAGACCAGCTGAAAAAAATTTAGTACTTAATACCCTTTCAGTGATATTTTTGTTGCATATCCTGTCTAAATTTCTCAAGTAAGATTTGTTTTCCCGGAGAATATGTGGTGAAGGATGAGAGCTCCTTTTTGTTCTGTTCATTGTAATCCTTTGGGAAAATTTATAGGTTTTTTTGTTTTGTTTTGTTTTTCAGAAAACATGCATTTGATATGCTAGAGGGGTCTTTTTTTGCAGTAAGCTTGCTCTTTATAGACCACCTTTTTCTTTTTCTTTTTCTTCCAAAGGAGAGTACCAAATAGTGTCCTGTAATTATTTGTGAAGGAAAGAAAACAATAATATTCTTTCGAATATAATTTAGTATGGTTAATTCAGGAACTGAATGAGTTGTATTATGTGCTTGTTTTTTTTCAAGTTTTGGTAGTTTCTACTCAACAATAGTTTAGCAGTACATTTAGATTTAGGTAGAAAAAAATGTATTCTGCATTTTTCTGAGCCTGCTGATGTATACAAGCTTATATGATTTTTCATTGAATAAGGATTCTTGGTGACTTAGTCTTGACAAAACCAATAGTTTTGTGGTTTTGTGATACAGTAGATGTGACAACAATGCTACTTTTTTGCTGACTTTGAGTTGAGCTACAGTGCCGTTAATCTGTGCAATGACACATAGAATTGGACTTGGGTCTGTTCTAGGGTCCTCTAGGTTATTATAATAATGTTATTATAACAATATTATTAATAATTATGGATCATTAATAATCCTTTTAAAACAGGATTTCAGACTAAATAAAATGAAGTTTTTGGTGACTAGTGCCCAAAAAGTAGTGTAAACCATGTGTCAAAACATAAGAATTTGGGAGCAGACTCTACCAGAAGCATTTTAAAACATTTTTGCTCTGTTTGTTTTCATATATAATCACAAACACTTGATATAACCTTGCTGGAATTACGCAGACACTACTTTCACCTAGCAGTACATGGAAAACTGTGGTAAAAAAAAAATGCTCCAAGAGGTGAAATGTAAGGAAACTTTGGATGCCTTGGTTATTTATCTGAGGTTCTACATGAGTGTGAAATGGGGATGGAAAGAGTAGCTCACTCCTGAACAACTGATTTCCAGGCTGGAGAAACCTCCATGCCAAGTTGTGCTGTTTGAGCTGGAGTAGAAAGGCTGTACTTGCAATGTACAACGAAAAATTCTGCATGAGGAAGGTGCATCCAGTTTAGCAAACCCTGCCTTTGTGTGAGTTTCTCACATCACAGAAGATACATGACCCTGGTGAGGTGAATATGAGTAAGAAATCTTTTGTGGTGAAATCTTTTTTCTTTTTGGTCTAAGAAAAATGATTTATTTTCTCCTTTTGGAGATATCAATCTTGAAGTTCATGTATATTCAAGTTAAATGTAAATATGACTCCCTTTTGATTATGGTATAATAGTGTTTTGTTGGAGTTTATTATGTTATAAAGCACCAATGTTGCATTTATTTGTGATTTTCATAATAAAGTCTTGCTACAAGTGATTTGATGGACATGGAAAGAATATTCCATTGAGTCAATCTATTTTCTAAACATAGATTTCAGTTTTCTTAGTGAAAGCAGTAGCTTTTTGTCTTTCTTCAGTCATTGCTGCAGAACGTAGATCTGGTGTCTACTCATTAAATTGAATTTCTGATGTAGACTGAATAATACTGAAATGCTATTGGAAGGCAAATGAAGCTAAGAGGAATGTTCTTGAGCTGAGTGCAGAGGGTGAAGATCTGTAAATCTTAAGGAATAATTAGTGATTGAGAGCATTGTCTAAGCAGCAATAAAGCTGGACGGCAGTCTCTTCTCTATTATCTCACGATTGTTTCAGGCCATTTTGGGATAAGCTACAGGTAGTATGCACCAATAATATTTCTGTTGAAATATTTTTTAGTTGCAGAGAGAGAATTCTCCACAGTCCTTTGAGGTTCTCATATTATACTTAGTTATAGTAAAGTTTAAAATGTCAATTCTGTATTTGTCTAGATCCTTGTTGCTGTTAAAAGAGGTTGAAAAACTCTTTTATTACATTACTAATCCCTGGGTAGCTACTGAACACATTAGGTTGAATCACCTCCTATCCTTTTCTTTGCTAAGATAAATAGATTTTAATTCTGGAACCTGCCTTTAAAGTGTTTACCAATCTTATAATTGCCATTGCAACTCTTTTCCAAGCCTCCTCTTATTCCTCAGCAGCCTTCTTTAATTGAAATACTAGGGCAGAAGATACTTTTATTGTGTTCCTACAGTTGTCATCAGATATTAGCTTCACCCCTTATTCAGAATTCTAGTTTAGCCATCTTTGGGTTTAATCACAGCTGTATATTACAGTAAATGATATTAATGAAAAAGATTTCTGCTGTTACATCCTGTAGTTGATTTAAATTGTCCAGCTGTATCTAAACTTTTCTTTTCCCTTGAATCTGATTAAACCCCAAGACTGCTCTTATTAACTGTCTCCTGAAGCTTTGATTCACCTTTGAGTTTTATTACTCCCGATTTTGTTCTTTCTTTCTCCCCCCAAGTCACCAGTATAATCACTGAAGAACATATACACAATTTTACAAATATTTGATAATTTACTAGCAATTATGGTTTAAGATTTGGGGCCTCTCCATGGTTTAAGATATGGAGCCTCAGCATTTAGACAAGATTTGTAAAAGAAATGCTGTTGTCTTTTATTGTCGTAAACAATAATGATGAAATTATTGGAGAGCACTGTCTAACAAATATTAACCAAGAGCCATAAACTCTTAGTAACAGGAAGTAATTATACTATTATTTAATTGTTCACCTTTTTATCCATGATCAGTGTCATGCTAACAGCCTGATAAACATATTATTCAATCCTTCTTGTTTGCCTTTTTAATACTCACAATTATCTTTTTCTTCACTGTAAATCTTCTAATACTTTGCTGTCTCATCTAGTGTGTGATGTAACACATGTACCACCAAGATAGCTTTTTTTAACAGGTATTCTCTGAAAATGTTAGTACAATAAAAGAAAGAGTAATGATTCCAAATGGTTTATGTTCTTTTAACAATATACACTGTTTTACTACCTTTCTAAAATTTATGAAAATAGTGTTAAGTTAAAGAATTACTGAGCTTTCAGCAGTTCCTTTTACTTTTTGTAATTAGAGTTTGAGAGCAATACAATACTGGTTTAATTCCATCCCTTTCCTTCTGCCATGCCTTTCATTCCTCCACTTTAGTAACTTTCACTTCAAATTTTTGCACTTTCCTTCAATGTTTTTGGACTGTTTAACAGTTACTTTAACAGGCAGACCAGTACACCTGAATGCAGAACTGAATGTAGATTTCTGTATATTCCTAAACCAGATGTATACTTCCGTGTATATGTCAAATATTTTTCCCCCCACCATTTTTTTTTTTTTTTAGCATGTACCACAAGACTCTAGCAAATACTGTATTTTTGCACCATTTTGGCCATAGGACTGCTTCAGCAGTTGATTGCTTTGATGTTATTTTAACAATACAGAAATATAGGTTCTGCATTACTCAAAAATAGTCACTGAAGTAATAGTTGTTTCTAAAAGGTGTTTTGTAAAAGCACATTACTGTGTACTATTTGTTTTCAGAGGGCTGTTCCAAATCCCCCTGAAGCATAAGATGGGAGGAGGAGCAATGTGGCAGTGCCACTTACCCTATCATTATATTATCTTTTGGCACATTGGTTTTAGCCCTGCTGTTGTTATTTCTAGCTCTGTTTCTGGATCTCACAAGTCTCTTCTTACAAATTTATCTGTCATATCTCCATTTTATTATAAGCTATAAAAATCCACAGGATTTTTAAAAGCAGCAGCATCTAATTCTACAAAATTCTCTTCCAGCAGTCGTCATAAAAAATGAAATCTCAGAGAAGTTTTAATTGTGCCAAAGACTGCATGATTCCAGATTCCTCTCTGTATGTCCTTTAACAAAAGCTAATGAATTTCCTTTTGTTTACTGCTGTTCTATTTCGTACCTCTAGGCTTCAGGAAGAGGTACAGCTGTGCTCAAATTTAATTTGTGGTCAAATCCTCTCATGTGTGTAAAACTGTTGAGGGAGTGGCCATTTACACCTTTTGTTCTTCTCTGCTCTCACTCCTCCCTCACTTCAGGTGCCAGCTGATTTCTGCAGTGATGGTTGAGGGAAATCTCTCATCACTTCCATGTTGCATTCATTCTTGGAAAAGATCCAGGTGCTTGTTCATTGAAACAAACAAAAGCACTGTGTGATCTGAAGATTATTCTCCAACTGCTGGCAGATCAGTATATGCAATTTTATTTAGCACAAAATAAGTTAAATCCAATGCTTCTTCAACTGACGATTTACCTACTTTGTACATCCTAATACACACATAGCACAAATTGAACAGAGTATTTTGTAGTAATATATTGCTTCCCTTCAAACACTTTAGATAAATGGAAACAATTATTTTGTTCTTTACTGCAAAAGCAAATTAAATGCTAATTAACATTCTACTTCTGTTTTATCTGTCAGGCTGTTTTATCTGTCAGGCTGTTGATGACAGAATATCCAATGTTCCTTTGATTTTCAACCTGTTGACAAGTGAGAAACATGGCTTTTCATTTTGCTTACTCATTTGCTCTTAAAAAAGAGTGTGGAGATTAATTATATTAGAAGCAGAAAAGCCTTTCCCATGAGACTTCAATTTAATAAAGAAACAATTATTTTGCAACATATCCACGTAAATGCAAATGGTGTATCCCATATTTCTGCCTTGGCTTTGTGTAACACACCTAGAAGAGTTCCAAATTTATTTTTGTTTTGTATGTTTGCACCTTTCATCTATGTTATTGCTTTAAGATCTTCCTGAATAGTCCAGCCAGTAGTCCCTTATTATGCATTTATTCTTTCAGTTTTACTTACAGATCCTAAATAAATGGTCAATTGTCTGTTGTTATCTTGATTCAAGAATACGTGGGTGTGTCTCTTTATACTTCTGGACCCTTACCAAGTTGCTCCTAGTTTGTGTGTGAATGTCACTGACCAGATTTATCACCTTGTTTCTTAATATACAGAAGAGAGATGTATAGGTAACATGTTGAAAAAGTCATAAAGACATCACTGTGATTTTATATATCTCTGACATTCTGATAGGTTGTATTCTTAGCAATTCTTAATTTTTTTTTAGTCTGAATACTGTGTAACAGATTCTTCGTAACTACAGCAGAGACTATTTTAGAGAGTTTTTTGATAGGAGATATATGTTGGTCTGGGAGCCTAAAATTTCTTGGAAGCCTCAGAGATTTAATTGTGCATACCTGAAGGACCAAATATTGACAAATACTCAGGGAAAATTCTGTAATACAAGTAAGATTTCTCATTGTAGTTTTGCAAGTCATTAACTGTGACTGCCAAACAAGATCTGTGTAAATTGTGAAATCCACTTCAGATGCCTGTTAGTACAGAAAATATACCTCTCATAGCTCATTGTCATGAATAGTCTCCTGTAATGTATTCTTGTCAAATTAATGAATGAAAGACTTATTTCTCTCACTGTTCTCTCAAAGTTCTATTCTGAGGTTGAAAATATATGTGCTTGTTTCAAAATTCTGTGAATGTGGAGTCGTTATACTCCCTAAGTACTCTTTTATGATGGTTTTTCTTTGTTCTTTTAATTTCTGAAAACTATTTGCATTTAAAAATATCCATGGATGTTAGATAATGGAAAGAACAATAGATCCGTAAAGAAAAATGACGCCCCCAAATATTTTAAGCTGCAAAATAAATAAGGTGTGTTGTTATTATTTTGATCCTTTCACCTGTTGGAGCCTAAGCTTAAGCAAGACTGCTATTCCATCATTTCACAGAGAATACTGACATAGGTGTGCAGTGAAAGAATACTTTAAAGTTCTGTCTATATGACAATTGTGAATATGTATCTGAGTTTATTAAAATGATGCTGTTTATGAAATGATTTGGGTAGTGTATGTTTATACACATACACTTGCAGTATTTCTTGAACATGGCTAAAAGAAGTAGTGTTAAGTTTGTGCTGCTATGACTAGGGAAATGCAATCTTAAAATTGCAAGTACCAGGAGACTTAATATGAAATCTGAGTTAATTTCTAGGAAAGGTATGTAATGTACTCCAGACTGACTAAATGAAAGTGAAATATTTTTCTCTGTGTGTTGGCATAACATGATCTAAGTGAGATTTAAGAGCTTAGAATGTGTGTTTGTAGTTTCCTAGTACTAGTAGGTAGCTTTTTCCTAGCACCTGCATAGCACAGAGATGGAGAGAGCACCTTCAGCCTATCAAAGGACCTAATGAAACACAAAATCTCTTCTAACTGTACCTGGTGCTTTTTCACATTCCCAAAAAATGCGGGTTCAACAAGAAACAGATGAAGATTATATCATCTAATAGAAAGCTAATTGACAGTGAGTGTTCTTATGACAGTTATTTGTTTCCTGGTCTGTTATGCATCTCCTTTTTTTAGATGATAGGGGATACCTAGGATTTTGTACCTTTTTGAAATATAATATTATAAAAACATTTATGGCAACCTAAAATTTCCTCAATTTTTCCTGAAAATTCACCTTTTTTATCTCCTGATAAAACATTTCAGATACTCAAGTTAGAGAATGTGTAGGTGCTTTTCATTCAGGGAACTGTAATAAATTTCATAGTCAGAATGTCTGCTTCTCAATAATATATTTTGATGCTAAAAATTTGTTTAGATGCTTTAATTGTATAGAATGGAAGTCCTGCTTCAGGTGTCTAGAGAGGATTCTTTGACAACACTAAAGAAAGGGTTTCACAGATTTTTATTTCCATTGAAACTGTGTGTTATTTTGTACTTTTCATTTGCCTTGACTTTAATTACACTGTGTTTCTTTCCCTTTTCTTCCTAGTGTTCATTATGATCGTGTGTAAATGTTCGACAACTTGTACAATTAATACTATAAAATAAACATCAAATAAGTTCAAATGCTCTTTATGCTTAAAAGGTTAGTGATGAGTTAACTGTGGCAGTTGTCTCATTGCAGCAATATAGAAAACACCAGCTCTATTGTTTTTCTTTCATTTAAATAGAACCTCTCTTTGGAAGTAGAGGATGTGCTACCTGACCACTTATTGAACAAAACAACAGCAAAAAAGGGCTGGGGACACAAAAAAGGATGTCAATGTAGTTAGAAATACAGAATTTATGAAGAAATGTATTCTGGGGTGGGAATTCCTGACAATTTTTGAGCAGGTTGGGTGTAAATTTTTAAAAGACCAATATGGGACAAAAAGGGGAAATGAAGTGTAACTCTGATTGTTGCACTATAATAGAGAGATCCAAGTAGTTGTAGGTGAGAGCAGATGAAACAGGGTAGGTTAAGCAATGAAATGATACCTAGGGCTACAAGTAGAATTGGTAGAATTGACCTCTGGAGTATCCAGGTAGCTATCAAATAAGCATCTTGTGATTTATTGTAATTCTGAATCTAAATAAAAAATAAATTCAAGATGAGACTGATTTCTTTGTGAGATGTCCAGTTAACTGTGAAGTTAATGACAGTGCAAATCTTGAACTAAAATACTCACTTGTTAAAAGCAAAGTTATTGAAGGGTTTCCTTAAGAAAAAAGAGATAAAGGGAAAATTAGTTACTTGCCTATAGGTAAAGAATAAATGAGAAAGGAAATATAATTTTGTTAGACTGCACTGACCTCATGGCCCTCAAAAAGAATTAATGTATCATGGAGGCTAGTAATTGGTAAATAAGTTGGAGAGAGTTTCTAATCCTGAAGTGTTTCTAGATAATGCATCTGATGTTGTGTATATGTTTTATTAAGAATCAGAACATGTCTAGCTCAGACATTTGAGCCAAGAACACAAACAAAACCACCCTGCATTCCCAGGGCACAGTGACTAATACTTCCAGTGAGATCTCAGCATTCCTTTTATAGATCACGTGTTAATGTACACTGACATTCCAACTTGCAGCACTGAAAATTAATATCAATATAGTGGGCTAAATAAAGTCTTACTCTGGAGCAGCAAATACTTTTGGGATAAAGGACAAGGACTTTAAAACCTTTCTGCTCATGTTGAGTCAAAGTCTTTGATGCTAAAAATAAGAGTTTAAAAGCCTGCACAAGATTGCAGATTGTTTATACCTGTATGGATATGCTGAAGTGAAATGGATCATCATGCTGGGGTAGCTGAATTTCAACAATGGACCCATAAAACTAGATGGTGGGCAGCAAGTTTTACAATAATTTTTTTCTCAAATATGAGACTTTGTCTGTAGTGTCTTCTTGTGTAGTGTCTCTCTTAAACATCAATGATATTCTACATCTCCAAGTTTCTAAAGACGAGATGATTGCAGCATCTCTAAGTAGGTTGAATATCTTTACTGACTTCCATCTTTCCATTTCAATACTATTCTAAAATTTCATTTTATTACAGTAGTATAGAGACTCCCCTTCTTTTTGTTCCTCTCCTACCTGTTTCACCCTCACTATTTCCCTTGACACCTTTCTATGTGTGTAAATTACGTGATCAGACTATAATTTTATATTTCCCTTGAAGAGGTAGAGGAGCTCTATAGTGAGGTTTTCTGTTTTCATTCATGGGCAGTGGATCCTTCATCAATTTCCAAATCAAATTCTCTTTGAAATAAGCTTCTCTCCCTCTGTCTGGAATATCACAATATCTAGCCATGTGTTTGCTCTTGCTTTCAGGTTTCCTCATCTGCTGAAGATATGTACGTCTTCTCCAAATGCTGGCTTGGATTTTCATACGTTCAATGAATATTTGTATGTTCCAAGACTCTTCTGTTAGGGACTTTAATTTCTTTCAGTGCCCCTTGTTTCTTTCATTCTTCTATTTATCTGAAGTTAGTGGAATTCTCCCTCTAATTTCAAGGCAAGTGTAGTATTATTCTGAATCATTGTCACTCTGCAGTTATGCTTGTTGTCTGCTATTTCCTTAAATTTCTCTGAAATTATTCACATAAAAGCTGAGCTGCAAGTGGATCAGTGATCCGTTTATTACTGATATATTTTCTTTTAATTCTTGATATTCCTAAATATATTCTTCATAAATCCACACATGGTAACGTTCCAAGCCTGATATATCTTAGATGGCTACTGTTATATTGCACATCTAATGTAAGATTATGTAAATCATAGGTAAATGTTTCCTTTACTAGGAAACTGGGATTTATGACTTCTGTAAATATAAGAGAACTAAAAATTCTGGGGCGTGTTTGCTGTTTGTATATACATGTAGTTTAGTTTTAAGAAGATGTTTTGGATGTTTTATTTGAATTACTGCCTGTGGTGGTGCTTTCTCCCCTCCAGGCCGCACTATGATCTGAGAAATGCTTGTTAGGCTTCAGCCTTGAGGAACAACACATGAGCTGAGCACCTCTGGAGCTTTCTGGAAACGCTCTCTGTTCCCAGGACTAGTACTGTTTAAGGAGTCCCTGCTTTTTTTTTAGACAAAGAGGTTTGGAAACTGGTTTTTCTTGTCTGAGAAACCCATGTGGAATAACATTTTTGATATCAAACTTACGAAGTTACCAACTCAAACTGTGGCCAGGGTGGCGTAATATTATAAATAAAGCCCACTCTCTTGTGGCACTATAAGCAGCATCAACCCTTCACCTATTGAGAGGATGCAAAGGCATCTGATGTGAGTACTTCACTGAATTTGAGGAGTGTATATCTTGTACATACCCTTTAAATCTGTGTGCATGCAACTGTGAATATGCTATAGCAAAGGCACTATGAATGCTGCTCCTCCACATGCTCTTAGTGACTGGAACATGGCAATCAAAGGCTACAGGCTGTTCAGAAGGGACAGAAGAGGAAGAAGAGGTGGAAAGATTTCCCTCTACATCAAGATGGATTAAGCCTGAAAAGCTGTCTCTGAAGAACAGCCATGAACCAGAAGAAAGCCTGTGGGTAAAAATCAGAGACAGAGGCGCAAAGGCAACTTTGCATTTAGGGTCTACTTGTCTTGGTTTGAAAGACAGGTATCTGCTAAGAAAGGCAGGAGCCTCTCTTTGAAATGGAGAATGTAAGCCCCTTCCCTCTAAATTATTATAATTTTGAAATTAAGGCGCTCTCAGGCAAGGATATGGGAATTAGGAATAACAGTTCTTTATTAGGAAAAATTAAAATAGAAATACAGTATTATAAAGAACAAACCCAAAACACTGACAGAGTCAGAATACAACCTGACACCCCATCAGGCAGGGTGTTGGCAGCAGTCCCATTAAATGGTGGCTGCATCCTGCTGGAGTGGCAGATGTGGTTCAGTTGAAGCAGTGCTCCTGTAGAAGGGTGCAACTTCCCTCCAAAGGTCCAGTGATGATGTAGAAGGGTCTGGTTTTCCTGTGGAGTCCAGTAGAAAAAGGCTGTTCTGATGTTCCAAATCTCAGTTTTTATCTAGGTAAAGATTTGGCTCTTCCCCTGGGTGGAGCATCTCCCAATGGGATGATGCAATTTTATCAGCCATGCAGTGGGACTCAATGGCCATTAACAGAAGACATCTCCCGGAGGGAGGAGGGGTTGTGAAAAGATAAAGATGACTGCCCCACTTGGTATAGACGGATGGTGATAGAATAGATACTTTTGGTCATGTATTGTAACCTTAGATGCTACTGCACCAACCTGACCCAGGGCAGCCTGCTTATGAAGCCTTCCTCCACCAGCTGCAAGAAGCATCCTGCTTGCAGGCCTGTGCCCAGCTAGGGAGCAGCAGCCCCTGACATCTCCAGATGATGGCTCTAACAGAGGGAATGCAACACTACTTTGAATGGTCACCAACGTAAGTGAGGAAATCAGGGATGTCAAGGAGGTGACCTAGCTTGAAGTGATCATGCGTTGGTGGAGTTCGCAGTCTTGAGGTCAGGTGGGGTGTAAAGTCAGGCTCCTGAAATTTAGGAAGGCAGACTTCCATCTCTTCAGGGACATTGTTAGTGGGATCCTCTGGGAAACTGCCCTTGGGGACAAGGGAGCTGAACAGAGCTGGCAGATCTTTAAAGAGGTCTTCTGTAGAGTGCAAGAGCTAGCAATTCCCAGGAACAAGAAATTGGAGAAACAAGGCAAGAAGGTGTGGTTGAGTAGGGAGATGCTGATGAAACTAAAGGGCAAGAAGCAAATGAACAGGCAGTGGAAACTGAGGCAGGTGATCTGGGAAGAGTATAGAGAAGTATGATTGTGTAGGGAGGGGGTGAGGAAGGCCAAGGCAAAACTGGAACTGCAAGGGATGAAAGAATAACAGGAAGGGCTTCTGCAGAAGTGTTAATTAGAAAAGAACAGTCAAAGAAAATGTTTCCCCTCTGATAAACAGTGCTGGTGAAGAGATAACAATGGATGTGTAAAAGGCTGAGGTACTTAACTTTCTTACATCAGTCTTCAATGGCAACTTCTTCCTACGCCTCTTGAGTGGATGGGCAGCAGGATGGGGACTGGGAGAGTAAAGTCTGGAAGAGTAAAGTCCTACCCACTGAGAGTGAAGATCAGGATCATGACCCCCTAAGGAACCTGAATGTGCACAAGTTTTTGGGAAAGAGTGAGATGAGTCCCAGAGTCCTGAAGGAATTTACTGATGTAGTTGCCAACCCACCCTCCATAACATTTGAAAAGTTATGGTGATCAGGGGAAGCCTTCACAGAGAAAATTTTATGGGTTGATTCTGGTTTTAAATTGATTTAGTTTGCTTTGTCTCTGTGTGCTTTAACCATCTATAAGTAGTAGACTAAACCTGGCCAACAGACTTTGTCATGCTTTCAATTTTATATTAAACCTGCTTTTGGTGAGGTCTTTGGCAGTGTTTCTTTAAGCAACCTTAAAACATTCAGCCTGTGTCTGGATATCTTTGAAGGAGATGTCTTTATTTCTTTTTTTTTTTACAATGCTTTTTGACTACAGAACCCTAAACATTTTAGGCAAAGTGTGCAGGGAGATGTTAAGAAATTTCATATGCAAACGAGTGTACATTTGCTTTGTATACTATACACTATAGACACCTCCTGCTTTGTCAGGTTTCACTGTTTCCATAAAAATGGAAAATGACTGAATTATAGCACGTGTATGATGACTGATGGTGGCTGGTGGGAAACAGAATTTGGCAGGTTTTTGATTTCTCACCTGCCCAGACTTGAAGATGTGAATATGCAGGTGATACTGATTGATCTTGCATTGCAACAACTTTTTCCTCACTGGCACTGGCCTTTTGGGCCAGTGTTAATGTAGCTGACAAAATTGTAGTAGAGCCCTTTGGCACCCAAATGATAGCAACTGACAAGTTTATTAATCTGAGAAAACTACTCCATTTTAGATGATGTCAAAAGTACTGTGACAATTTATACTAACTGTTTATATTGCTTTTCTGAATGTTTTTCCGTAGCATACCCCCAAACCAGACAGATTTGGTCATTCACTTCTATTTGCATTTCACTTATTGTTGGTATCTGTTGTCTTTGAACAGCTGAAATATGTACTCTTGTAAACGGTCTACAGGATATGGTAGTTAACTAACAGGCTTTTCTTTATTTTTCACTCTTCTCAACCTCTGAGGTTTTCTTTGTAATCTTTTTTTT